>LPNX010150892.1:119536-165733 GCA_001517045.1 Pseudotsuga menziesii | reverse complement strand
GGTATGCCTAGGACTGCCATCTAGGGTTTGAAAGATTTGTTCTGGGTGTTGTGCCAGTTGACCAAGCAATGTTTCTCAGTGAGCGTGTTCGTGCCATTTCTACAATGTCTGTAAATGCAACATTGGTATTAACACAAGAGCTTAATCAACGGGAACTTCACAATGAGTAAGTTGTGGCTGGTTGATCTTGCAGGCAGTGAGAGAATAGCAAAAACTGATGTCCATGGGGAGCGTCTAAAAGAAGCGCAGTATATCAATAAGTCCCTTTCTGCACTTGGTGATGTCATAGCTGCCCTGACAACGAAAAGCAGTCATATACCATACAGGTTTGTTGTTCTGATAAAAAATAAAGAGCAAGAGATTTTTGCAATACTGTTTTCCAATTCTCTCTTCTGCACTCTATGATTTGTTCTGTTGGCTTTTTTTTTCAAGATAGAACTGATAGTAATGGTTTGGTGACAATAGGAACTCTAAGCTTGACAATAGGAACTTTTTTTTGTCAAGATTGAAATGATAGTAATGGTTTGGATCAGGACTAATGGCAGGGATTTGATGACATTAGTCCTGATCCTTCAATTACAGTACACTAATAACACTAGTTCAATTACAGTGGTCTTATTACTAGGGTGTAATCAATGGTGAAAAGATTACATACTTTCCCATATATGTGACATATAACCTTTGTACTGATCTGTAAACATGCTCTATCTTTATTAGTGTTATTGAATAGAGATGGTTTTATTACTGTTATTAGATTGAGTACTAGTAGAGATTATACAATAGGCTTAAGTACCATTGCTTATGATAGCTTCATGATACTTGTACAAGTTTGATATGTTACAACAAATAAGCTAGCTTTGTATTAGTATCACATCATGTAAGTATTAAATCACCTGTCTTATGGAAGATATGCTATTATGTTACCTTTATTACTGAAATGCTTGATCTTTCTATACTAGTTACAGTAAAGTAATGGTTATTATACTCTATCCATATGTGTAAAAGGATATGATAGATATGCTTTGTACAGCTTAGTGATTACATAGATAGTACGAGTCATTGATTCCTATAATGGTAATAATACTGGTATAGTTACTCATAAGCTTACTTTATATGCAAATCCAAGAGATCCTGAAATATGGTGATTACTCTATAAACAACAAGCATGTATTGATTACTAGTGTTATCAGATGACCATATAATTTTATTTTTTTAAACTACAGCGAGCATCGCTATAGAGACGGCTTGTCGTGGAACTTTGCGACGTCTTTCCGTCGATATAGCGACGGCTTGCCGTGGAACTTTGCGACGTCTTTCCGTCGATATAGCGACGTCTGACCATCGCAGGTATTGGGTTTGTATTTTTCATTTTAGGAAGGGCCGTCTCAATTGCGACGTATTCCCATCGCTATAGAGACGGCCTACCCATGGAAATATACACACAGCAAAATAGAACATCGTCGCTCTTGCCACGCAATTAACGGGTCGTCGCTATTGCGACAAAAAAGTTTCCACGGGAAAAAAAACACTTAGATGTGGCAATATCCATGCTTATCCGTGGATATTGCCACATTTTTGCCATGGCAAAATTGATCACATGTACTAGTGTGTTTATAGCATCATCCCAAAATTGTAAGGGAAACCCTGCACGCAATCTCATACACCTTGTACTCTCCATGATCATTCTGTTCATCCTTTTTGACACACCATTTTCTTGTGGTGTTCCAAGGACTAGCTTCTCTCTGCGAATCCCATTGTGTGAACAGTAACTGTCAAACTCCTTGTTGTATTATTCACCTCCATTATCATATCTAAGACATTTAAACCTTTTTCTTATCTCATTCTCAGCCAAAGCTTTCCACTTCTTAAAAGTATCAAACACATCATATTTCTGTCTAATCCAATAAACCCAAGTTTTTCTAGTTACATCATCAATAAAAGTAGCATAATAACGAGAGCCACAAAGAGATTGTATCTGAGCTGGTCCCCATACATCTATATGGACAAGCTCTAACTTTTCACTCTTCTTTTGTTTCCCAACTCTGAGAAATCTAACTCTCTTTTGTTTTTCATAAACACAGTTCTCACAGAATTCCAAACTTACCTGCTTAAGATCTGGAAGCAGTTTCCTTGAGTGAAGAATCTACATCCCCTTCTCACTCTTGTGGCCAAGCCTATGATGCCACAACGTCGCACCTATTTATGTGGAAGCTACAAAGATATAATAATCAGTATTATGAGTACATAAATATAACGTAACTACCCTATCTCCTTTTTCTATTACCATTGATCCTTTAGTGATATCCCATCACGTTTCTCCAAACGTAGACAAGCAACCGCTATCTCCCAACTACCCTGTTGAGATCAGATTTATTTTCATAGCAGGAATGTGCCTTACATCCTTTAGAAACCATTCACTTCCATTATTTAACTTAATCTGTACTTTACCCTTTCCAACAATTTTACATGGTTCATCATCCCCCAATAAAACATGTCCAAAATCACCTTGAACATAATGATGAAAGAATTTCCTATGGGGTGTATCCTGACATGAATCCCATGAATCTACTAACCAGTAATTGCTAGTACTATCTAATGCAAGAATCAAAGCATCTTGTAACCATGGATGATTTTAGGGGCGAATTTTAGCCCATGGTCTATTTTTCCATGTTTTTCTCCAAAAAAAGATTCGCCATTTTGCATTTTTTGAAGCCCTATTTCGCCCAATTTTGATGGGGTAAAATTTTTTCACCCTAAAAATCGCCAAATTATTATATAAATGATATAAAATCCTTGGAAATTAAAATATTTTTTGAAAAATATCGTCAAACATTTTATAGTTGTCATTTTAAGAATTGGTATGATTCGCCAACATTTATACATTTTTAAATACGTATGGTTCCTTAAAATCATCCCTGCTTGTAACACATCACCAACTACATTTGCTTCCTGAGTAGTCTATTGTTTCCTGTCTCCTTTCTTCTTTGGAACTCTACAGTCTTTCTTCAAATTTCCTTTCTTACCATAGTTCCAACACTCTATTTTTCTGAATCTAGACTTGGATCTACCCTTTTTATACTTGTTGCAATTTCCTGGGCTCCTTCCTCTCTCATTTTGTCTCCCTCTGCTCTCCATGGTCAACACATTGCATGATGTCTCACATGTGCTTTTTCTACTGCATTTCCTCGCTAAGAATAACACCAACAATGTCATCAAACTTAAGATTGTTTGAAGTAGTCACGGAGTTACTTGCAGCCATGGCCAAGCTATTCTAGCTTTCTAACAATGAGCACAATATTAGAAGAGCCCTAACCTCATCATCAAAGTTCACTTTTACAGAAATTAACTAACTGGTAAGTGTATTAAACTCATTTAAATGGTCAGCAACAGATCTACCTTCCAACATCTTCATATTAAATAAACACTTCATTAAAAATACCTTGTTGGAAGATGAGGGTTTTTCATAGAGCTTACCCAATGCGCTCATCACACCCTCTTTTGTTTTTTCTTTAGAAATATTGAAAGCCACCGACAAAGCCAGGCACAGTCGTATTGTTCCCAATGCCTTTCTGCAAGAACTTCCCATTCTTCATCCTTCATAGCCACCGACTATTTTGCTTTTCTGCCCAACGACAATTATAGATCCTTCTGGTACAGATAGTCCTCCATTTGCATCTTCCATAACTGATAGTTTTGGTCGTTAAATTTCACGACCCTAAACTTTCCCTCTTCTTCCATTGCTCCCACTTGAACTAGGAACCCTTCTTTCCTACGAGTTTACCATCCAAATAGACCTTTTGGATCTAATACCAATTGTTAAAAAACAGGACCGCAGAGAAATAACAGTTAAATCATTAAACAAGATGCAAAACACATTAAACACATTACAGAGATACACAGATATAATGTGGTTCACCCAAACAATGGGCTACGTCCACATAGAAATTGTCAATCCTTTTATTACCGTCCAGAAAGATGAAGGGATACAACCTGCAGCAATACCATTGCACTTCTTCTTCACGCTCTCACAGTCTCTCACACACAATCACAAAGATTGTTTACAATGCTACAATACAATACAATACCATCCACAGCCATATTACAATGATTTTTTTTCAATAGGGGAAATACAATGGGAAAATACTACAGTTAACCCAATACCATGGGTTCGCAAAACTGTTGCCCAACAAACATCCCAAAAATTTTCTTGGGGGCTTCGCCCCCGAGCCCCCATTTCTCGAGGGTGCTGCCCCCAAACCCCAAAGTTGGGGAAGGAGTGTACAGTAAACCTGGGGTACAAACATAGCTGACTAATATCTCTGGGTCCACAAGATCATGCTCCACAAACAACAGTAGACCACTCTAAACAACTTGAGTTATAGATAGAGCTCACGTACTAGAGATATTTATATTTGTGCAATTAGAGATTGAATATTTTATTTACATTTATGAAATTATGTTTTAAAAGGTTATAAATTTATTTTTGTGTTTGGGTTTCTGAAAGTATTAAAAGTATTTCAAATAAAGAAAAGGATAAAAAGTCACATCTTTGTAATAGAAAACTATTCTACTAAATGGGAAAAAATGGGAGAAAGAGAAAGAAACAACAAATATTTTATTTCACCAAAAATCTAAATTACTTACTTTTAACGTTGCACTTCCTCATGACATATTGAAAAAAACCATTCATTACATCAAAGAAACAAAATCTCCTAGTTCACTTTCATAATTAGAGATAGTTATTTAAATAAAACTTATATACAAAATAAAATAAAATTATAACACCTTAATCTCCTGTTTTGGGCATAAAGTTATAAATAGATAGATTTCTCATTGAAAAAAAAAAAATTTAAACTCCAGATGTTGTTTTCATCATCATGTAGCATCACTCGCAACCCAACTTATCTGTGTCGACCTATGAGAATACCAATGATTCAAAAGCTTGTGTGAGTGAGAGAAACAATTATAAATGCAACCTTGTTGTTAAGTTTTTCATAAGCGATTTAAAACCATCAAACATGTTTTTTTATCTTTCAGAAGCCACTTAAAAGCTCCAGACGTTTTCCTTTTTTTTCATTTCAGATAAGAGATTTAAAAACACCCACATGCATGATGAACAATTATGTAATGGGGAGAATAATTACGATCTCCACCGCGATAAAGACAATCGTGTTATAGAAATATTTCAGCGGATGAACAGGCTTATAAAAGAGGAGATTCATAAAGGTAGGGTATGGCAAAAATTAGCTTCCCAGAAAATTGGAGAGATGATATATTTACTGCATAGATTATCAAGTCGAGAACCTGCAAAAGGATTCTCTGTTCACAACAAGGTATTTGTGGAAAAAATCAACAACATCCTGGAAGCAACGTTTTATTTAAGTCCAAAAAATTTCAAAATAAAATCAATAAAACCATAAATTAATGGAGACTGGCGGTTAGACCTTATCGATGTAACACATCACTACTTTCTTGACGTTCTTGTGCCATAATACCTCCCTAGTTCTGGAGCCTTTGTTGCCTCCCATGATGAAAACTCTTTTGAGGATGAAATCATACATTTAAAGGGATAATATCAAGGATGTTACCAGATGCAACTTACTTAATGACTTACTTCGAGTGGCAGACGAGCGCCGTATACTAGTAATTTGTGATAGATAAACTCGTCCACTTCTGCGCTTGCAACTTTTCGTCTATAACAAGTGTATTTCCGCAAGATAAAGCAATCCTTATTGATGTTCAGAGAAAACGTAATTCACAAACTTTATTTTATATATTTCTAGATGATGTACTGCGTATATTTACCTTAACGAATGGTTCTGTATCGAGTAGTGCTATATATAGCTAGTAATTTCTCACTCCAGTATGAATAATGTTGCGAAGACAGGGCTTTGCAACTTTCCGTCTATAACAAGGGCCTGGCCACAAGAGCAAGCAAGCTTTATTGACGTTCAGAGAAAAGGTAATTCACAATCTTTATTTTATATATTTCTAGATAGTGTACTGCGTATATTTACCTTGTCGAATGGTTCTGTATCGAGCTCCGCTATATCCAGCTGGTAATTGCTCACTCCGGTACGAAGAATGTTGTGAAGACAACACTTTGCAACTTTCCATCTATAATAAGGGCATGTTCACAAGAGAAAGCAAACTTTATTGATGTTCAGAGAAAAGGTAATTCACAATCTTTATTTTATATATTTCTAGATAGTGTACATCATATATTTACCTTTCCTAATGGTTCTGTATCGAGCACCTCTATATTGGAATGGTCCACTTGACTTCTCTTCCTCTTCATTGTACTTTTCAAACCCACTTTCCCCTCAAAACGTTAAGGCATCTATGACCAGTAAAAGAAGCAAAATTGCAGAATGGTGCATCATTTTTTAGTTGAGATCGAAGATTTAATTCAATTCCCATTGATACACTAAATCAAACAGAGGATGATGAGATTCTTACGTAATGAGAGTGTGCAGGGAAGCAGGAGGACAACTTCAAGGTGGATTTGGTACACGTATGGAGAAAGACACTTGGGTTCCACGCACTGCAAGGAGAAAGACAGAGGTTTGAATTTAGGGTTTTTGCATTAACACTAAGGCCTCGGGTGCTGGACTTATCTTCGTGGATAAGGTTAATTTTAACTCTATACATTATTATGTTTTCATGAACCCATGAAAGAGACTGTATAATGGCCCGAGAAAATTAAAACCATTGCAAAACAACTGGGTTTCAAAAATACCTGGAACGTCGAGGTCAAGGTATTTTTGAAACCCAGTTGTTTTGCAATGGGTAAAAGGTGAAGACATGCCAATGGTTAATGTCCGCAATTTAGGAGGGCTACATCCTGAATCCATTATCTGGAAACACACTCATTTTTAAAACTTGCAGACAGGAAGTTGTGATCAACCTTGGGAAAATACACAGCTTTTAATGCTGGAAAACTACCTTGTTGATAGCGTGGACCAAGAGGTTTAACATTTAATATATTGATGTCTCAAACGAGATCCAACCATATATATATTATAGTTTATATACTAAGACCTTATTATAAAATTTATGATGGATAAGGGTGTTGAAAATTCCATGCTTACCCTACGTCACTTAGCCACCAATGTGAGAAGTAAAGATCAAGGCGCTAACGTAAGCATCCAAACACCAATCAGCATTCAAATAATTGTATTTTTTTAATTACATTTAATAAAAACTATTACAAACTTTAGAAAAATGAATTTGTTTTTTACCATATCAAGTTGAATTAATACTCATGAATGATTCATATATATCACCTATAGGTGACATAATTATGTCGAAGGCGTTTCACAATGGAGACTCAGTCTCAAAAGATTCCTTGTCTCCCTGGCCACTAACATTTCGACACTTGTCGTGACGGATTAGCGAACGGAGATTGGACAACTGTTGTGTCTTGCTTTCCTTGTCAAATGTGTCCATTCAAAGGAAATTATTCCCATGCTGACCAAATGGCCTCCTGTTACACTTGCTACTACGCATGATGGATTGATTGTCCTTACATTTTTTTTCATACACGTATGCTAATCAATTTTTGTTTTTTTTAGTGCACTTTAGTTGGGTCCCCAATTATGTAATCTCAATTCTAGAACTTATGTCCCGCAAACCGTAGGTGTCCTCTGTGTCACGACCAATGCTGCACATGAATGGATTGATGGACTTGATGGATTGATTTCCAGTTGCAGATCCTTCTTCCCACTTGTTGTTTAGCATTTTTTTCTGACAGGTGGCTTGCGTCCTTTCACTAAACAATTGGTGCTGAAAAAAAAACATTGTACATGGTTTCACTGTCCTTTATTGCAGTTCATTTCTCTCAATTCAGAATATCCCTTGCCAAGATTTTACACCCAGGATTTTGCGAAAGTTTTAGTACAATAATTTTTGTGGGTTTAGGCTAAGATTTTCTCAAGGTATTTTATGGCTTTAGGCTCATAGTTTGTGGGGTCAATTTGGTCACCATTTTGTTTCATTGTTGCTTCAGTCAATGGAATACATTGTGCCCATGTCCCTTCATCCACATAAATCCTTCATCAATGCATTGTTGCTCCATTAATGCAAGAAATCTTGTCATTTGATTCTGACATGGGCATATATCTTCATTTTTTCTCACCTTATGATGATCTCCAAGATCTTATTACAATACTCGATTTACCGCATTTGTTGATGTTCCGCCTTTGCTTTGCACATATAAACAATCCTTTAGGTAACCATTATTTCTTATTATCTTCCTTTTCTTATATTGATTTTGTTGCGCTTCATTTACACGGGAGAGTTTCCAACAGAGGTTTTTGCACTTTGTTAATTTGCAGGTATTCCTTCACTCTGCTCAAATGTTTTGAATATTCATTCAGTCTACTTATGAGATGGTGAAACACCCTTTCTCTATTTTAATTGACTGTGACTCCTGCTCTATTGCAAAAGGATTGTGACTTGTATTGGTTATGTGGCTTCATAATGGTGTAATATTCATGCTATGTCAATAAAATGATAGGTATCATTTTTTTGGGTAAATGAAAATGTTACTTATGAGATGGTGAAACACCCTTGCTGTATTTTAATTGACTGTGACTCCTGCTCTGCTCCAAAAGGACTGTGACTTGTATTAATTATGTGGCCTCATAATGGTGTAATACTCATACTATGTCAATAAAATGATAAGTATCTGTTTTTATGATGCACTTGTTTTAGGTAAGGAACTCATTCTAAAGCTGCAAGGTCACTATAACAGTGGGTGCTTCCTCCTTCCACATTTCACGAGAAGTAATTTTGTCCCTTTTTTTCATTTTTCTGACTTCTGGTTTCCGCACCGCAGAATGCGGAAATAGGAACTTTGATGTTTTTCTTCACAAAATTTCCTTTTTTCGCTTTTCGCTTTCCGAAGTACGGAATACGAAATGCAGAGCTTCTATACGTTTTTAGGTCAAATATAAGAAACTTTGTCCACGATAATTTGACGAATTCTGCATTCCAAAATTTTCATTTATTTCTTGCCGACTTCTACTTTTCGATGTGTGGAATGCGAAAAGCAGAAGTTACATGTTCGCAATTAACTTTCGGTGCTTTCTGACTTCTGCTTTCCGTCGTATGGAATGCAGAAACCAAAAAAGTATTTGTCATTTTTTTTCATTCTTTCCAACTTGCAGAATGCAGAATGCGGAACTTCAATACGTTTTTAGGTCAAATATAAGAAACTTTGTCCACGATAATTTGATGAATTTAAATTTTCAACAATATAAAACATTTGAAATTTACATATAGGAAAATTTTGTGGATTTAAATGTTCAATAATATAAAACTTTTGAAATTTACAATTATGTAATTTTTATATTATTCATATTTTTGCATAATAATTTATTTACTTTTTTTTTTAAAACGAAGTTAATTCAACTAAAAAAACAAGTTAAATAAGTCTTTAAAATAAATTATAGCGCTTCCGCATTCCGCTTTCTGCATGCGGAATGCACGGATCCATTTTTTTCTTATTCATCGAGGAAATCTATTCCCGACTTTCGCCTTCCACCTATGCAGATTCCGGATTTTTCATTTCTTTCTTGTCGACTTCCGCAATCCGCTGTGCAGAATGCGGAAATGGGAAGTTACATGTTCGAAATTAACTTTCCGTGCTTTCTGACTTCCTCTTTCTGCAGTGCAGAATGCGGAAGCCGAAAAAGTCTTTGTCATTTTTTTTTTATTTTTCCGACTTGTGGAATGCGGAATGCAGAACTTTGATACATTTTTAGGTCAAATATAAAAAACTATTTTCACGATAATTTGATGAATTTAAATTTTCAACAATATAAAACTTTTGAAATTTACATTTAGGAAAATTTTCCGAATTTAAATGTTCAACAATATAAAACTTTTGACCTGTTTACAATATAAGAGACTGGTCATGAAGCTCGAGCCTCATGATCAATTGTTTGATTGACAATGTTATTCTTTCAGTCTTTGTTTTACTCTTTCTCTGTTTTAAAAACTACTACTGTTAATGGTTACTTTTTATGTTTTCATGGAAGAATATTTTCTGAGACCTATGAACAACTCCCAATCATTCTGGTTCAGTCTTGTTTCCTTTCGAGGGAGACTGTTAGTCTGATCTGCAAGCCTGTTTTTCCATAAATGGGAGGGCTTGGTTTTTCTGTAAATGTATGTTTTTTGGCTATCGATGGAAATATAAGGACCTATTAATTTTAAAAATTTATATTTTTATTGAATTCTTCTGGATAGAATTATAATGTTTTTTTGCTTGTATTTATTGATTGAATTTGCAGACGATGATGATTGAATTTGGAATTTGTCATCTTCCATTGCTTCCAATTCATTCAAATTCAGATACCTCTAAATCCTTACATCATTTATATCCGTATTAATTTAAAAAGTAAAATCCCAAATCATCAAGTCCGTATATCATCAATCAACACTTTGGAGCCTGTCTATGATGACGAAGAATGTAACTGGTCTCTGGATTAAATATTCTGGTCCTAAATTTTGTCTTAACATCTTTCTCTAATACATTACATGATTTTTCACTAGGAAATATGACAATATGTCAATTGACATGAATAATGGATTAGAATTGAGCAAGTCGGTAATTTTTTTAAAATATTTTCTTTAGTACATTTTTAATTTTTCATTTAAAAATGTTTGGCCTAAACAGTTTAAACACTTTCACAATTTCCATAAATAAGTTTAAGACTTTTTTAAAGAACTTTGTTTAATTTTTTTTAATTGAGTGTAGGAAATCACGCTTTATACTATATATAGTTCTGGATATAATAAGGGTAGTTAGAATCAGTAAGATATAATCTCCTTCACCTGGATGCGGGTGACATAGAAGCCAATGAGGACAAGGGGAATGATGACGGGACTGGACCGTCACCACCACATCACACTCCTTATGCCTACAAGCATTTACACCGGATCTGGATGTGGATGTTCACATGATGTTCGATGGGACATCGTCATCAACTTGGCGCATATGGACTTCAATGCGCCACCCTAGTTCATGGGTCGTCGTGCCATTCGTTTTATGCCTTGGCATCTTCAGTCTCCGAGCCATTTTCTCTGTGTTCTCATGATGCCCTAGTTCCTACTCTCACTGGACCACTCGGCCCTCTGTGCTTTAGCTTGTTCTTATCAATACTCCTTGCCACTCTATTATGTCTTGAAGGCAGCGAGGTACTCCTTGTCATGACCGTTCTGGGAGAGGATCCAAAGCTAAATGTCAAATTTTGCTCACTACACAGGCGAGCGAAGACAGTTTTGATGCTAATATTATGGATGTTGTTCACCAAATGGTGAACGACTAGGAAGACGAGCTATCTGGTGCTGCCAATGCCGTAGGATGCACGCTGGAGCACAGATGGAACTAATGGGTCATAAAGAACCTGCCCATCAGGCTCATCCTCCGCTTCAATTCCCAACCCCTGGCTCTTGCTCCTCCTACTTTACATGTCCCTTCGGTTCCTGTTGCACCTCCAACACCCCCATCCCCTCCACCTGCTCCATCCACTTCCACTTTCCCACTTACATCAGCCTCTACACCTCCCTCTTCCACCCTCTCCCTTGCGGTCCCTATGGACTACGAGCCCCCTTCCCCCCCATTGTTGGGCCGTATAAAATATCTTTCCGCTAGAAAATCCACCCCTATGCCAGCCACTTCCAGAAAGACTGCCCCCCTCCTGCAAAAACACCCCTTGCAGGTGACGAAGATGAGGATGAATCTTCTTGCAGCGAGAATACAAGCTCCTCCAATGATGACGTGTCGAATGCTACAGATAACCCAACTGAGCCAGTCTCCTCTGACTTTGACTGCCCTATCGTCAAGGATATTTATTTCAAGCTTTAGTCAAGTTCTGTTAATGGTATTTTTTGTACATTTCTGGGATATGGTGGGATCTCCAAGGCCTAAACTATGTTTGCTAGTTTTTTTAGGACCCTGTATGTCTTTTTGTATAATGTCACTCTTATTTTTCTGGGACATTTTTTCCCTCTTGGAGGGAGGGTCTGGTACACTTCTTATGAACCTATTTTCCCTCTTGGAGGGAGGCTCTAGTTCTCGTCTCAGAATGGTCATACCTGCCAGTTCTTTTGGGAGGGAAGGCATCTCTAAATTGTAATTTTTTTTGTACCATTATTACCTTACTCCAATAGAATAGTTTCCTAAATTACAAAAAAAAAAGATATAATCTCCTTCGAAAAGTATCAAATACAATAATATAAATAAAAAATCGACATCAATTATAAAAACTCGAAATCTAATCAGTGGGGAGACTACTATTTCTAAATGTATATCAAGAATAGTAATAAAAATACAAACCAAACTCCATCAAACTAAGAAAACTCATTTTCCAATTAAATAAAATTCTCAGAGTATCTACTTTTTATACGATTTGATAGAAAAAAATTATGAAAGTCAAAAAGAAAGTGATTTAGACCAAAAACATTTCGAAATTTTGCATCCTATTTTCCACACTGCGGAAAACAGAAAGCAGATACAAACAACAATTGCCAAAATAAAAATCAAAGTTCCGATTTCCACATTCCATGTTACGGAAACCGGAAATCAGGAAATAATAAAAATTAAATATGAGACAACAAATTATTCGATTTTCGCATTCCATTGTGCGGAAAGCAGAAGTCGAAAAAAAAATAAACTTTTATTACGAACTTGTAATTTCTGATTTTTTTGTTTTCCGCATCACGGAAAGGGGAAGTCTCACATGCTTTTGGGTCCAATGTCTGTCTTCCAAAGTTTGGAACCCGCAAATCAGAAAACACGAAATTTTGGACCTTATCACTCCCTTCTTTGAAATTTTTTAATGATTTTGAACACAATATAATTTTTCTAAAACATTTTAAATTACCCATTTTTTCAAGATTTAGAATGAGTTGAATTTACTTTCTTGTGAAGTTTGAACATTTAAGTACAGGTTGAATGGATGGGTAAAATAAAAATGAATATATCACAATGAGAAACAGGGCTTCCACACTCTCAAGCCTTCTCAATTTTCGATTTTCGGTTCGGATTGTCGAAGTCGGGTCCTCGACTTACGAAACAGGGTTCCCGCACTTTCACGCTTTTTCGATTTCTGATTTCTGGCTCAAGATGTTTTTCTGTATTTTTGTAGAAACAGTTGCTAAAAATGTAATTATTGCAATTTTTAAACAAGATTTTAAATAAAATACGAAAAATCGGGAATACAAAATCTATTTAAATATTAAATGATATAATGAAGAAGAAAAAATTATTACAATTAGGAATGAAAAAATTATTGCAAACAAAGTTACGAATTAAACATACTTATTCATGATTCCCCACTTCCACTTTCCGCAGTGCGGAACACGGAAATTGAAAGTTACAAGCTCGTAATAAATCTTTTTGTATTTCCGACTTTCGCTTTCCGCAGTGCAGAATGCAGAAATCGAAAAAGTATTTGTCTCATTTTTTTTATCTTATTTCTCGATATCTGATTTCCGCATTGCGGAAAGTGAAAGTCGGGATCATGAATAAGTATGCTTAATTCGTCACTTTGTTTGCAATAATTTTTTCATTCTTAATTGTAATCATTTTTCTTCTTCTTCATGCATTTATTTCTAATTTTAAATATATTCCTATCTAGTTTTTATTAAACACTATTACGTATTGACTTTATCATACACCATAACTATCCCTTCTTTGAATTTTTTTAATGATTTTGAATACAATATGATTTTTCTAAAACATTTTAAACTACCCATTTTTTCAAGATTTAGAATGAGTTGAATTTACTTTCTTGTGAAGTTTGAACATTTAAGTATAGATTGACTGGATGGGTAAAATAAAAATGAATATATCTCAATGAGATACAGGTCTTTCGCACTCTTAGACCTTCTCGATTTGTATTGCGGAAGTCATCTCCTCCACTTACGAAACAGGGTTCCCGCACTTTCACACTTTTCTAGTTTCCAATTTCTGGTTCAGGATGCGGAAGTCGACTTACGGAATTTTGAAACTTCCAATTCTTCACTTTCTCGGGTTCTGCACTCAGCTCTTCCGCACCGTCGATCAAATGGACTGGAGAAAATCCTATCATGGTTTTTTTATGCAAGAATTTTTTTATGAAAACAATCAATAATATAGAGAAAAAAAAACTTTGAATCAAAAGCTATTACTATATACCTATCGTTGGTGAGTTTAAAAATTGAACCAAAATTTATTGCTATATACCTATCGTTCGTGGGTATAAAAAATAATTTATGAAAGATTCAATATTTTTACCTCTTGGATCAAACAGAATTGTAGAAGGCCTTAAGTCCTTTCAATTTATATTTATTAAATTTGAGCAGATGAGCATAGTGTCGAAATTGGAAAATTCGGAACTCAGGGAGAAGAAAATTCCAAAAGCTGGCAAAGAGTGGCAGCACAAAGAATGGCTAAAGAGAAAGTTAAGATTTTCGATATCTGAGATTCAGTCCTGAAGAGCATAGTGTGGAAATCGAAAAATTCAGAACTCGAGGAGAAATAAAAGTCTAGAAGCCAGAAAGCAGAGAGCAGAAAAACAAGGAAAAACTAAAGAGAAAGTTAAGATTTCTGATATCCGAGATCCAGCGCGGTTACTCTAATATGAAAATAGAGGTTAATTTTCCAAATAGTCATTAAATTATTATATCACTGCTTAATCAAGAAGTTGATCTCTAATGTTGTAAATAAATGAAACAAACATAAAATTTTCATTATATTAAGTTTGTAATATTATATTATCACATTGGATTATTTCATTCAAGAGGCTCAATGCTAGAGTGTCATTATATATACATTTATCAAGAACAAGATTTATATATCCGAAGTGAACATGGTTTCAAAGTTAAAATGATTTAAAATATGCACTATGGAATTAATATCCATGGGATATTTTATATTTCCTTATAAACAAAATAAAATATTGAACTGTGATTATATGTAAATTTATCAAGAACAACATTTATGTATTCGAAACGAACATGCTTTCAAAATCATAAAAAATTTAAATATATATCACGGAAATGATATCCATGGTATGCTATATTTTTGCTGAGGTCCAGATTATTTTAGTACAGTAGATATTTTCAATCAACCAAGAAATAAAAACTTAGTATCAAGTAATACATTGAACCATTCAGGTAATACTTGATGTTCTTATAATTCTTGTCTATTTACGGATGCTTGTAGTCATCCTCTACCTCGGTTGGATCCTTCCTCCTATCGATGCCAGTGAAACACATGTTTGGACTTGTCATCACCTTCATTAGAATTAGCAGTTTGCAGCAAGCATGGTGATGACATAGACCTCTGATCTCCTCTATGCCAGTCCAAGCATTCGTTCTAACCGTCTGCTCCTACCAATGGATACTATGCACTTCGGTAATTAACTCCATGGCCGTATCTGGAGGCTTCGGTGGATATTCAACGGGATGAGAACTCTTGACACTGCTTACACAGTAGTCCTGTGTTTTTTTAGGACAATATTTCTCTTACCGACATCACGATGTCTTCCTAATGTAATTAACATATTTACCCCAATGGCTGGACCTACTTTTGCATGAAAAAACTTCCCAAGTAGAACAGTAATTACATACATCGTCGTTCTTCACCAGCATTCACTCACTCTGTATCTTCGAACGGTTGTTGCTATGGCATTATAACAAGCCGGGTGGTTGATTTTCAACTATGATTCCATCAAATCCTCACACACATCATCATCCAGTGACATTATGACAACACAAAAGGTCATGTGACCTCTTGAACTGATTCCTTATGTGAATATGCCAACTACGCCGCCCCTTTCTGCTATAACGTCATCATATTAATCGTGGAAGTGACTATCAGCCTCAAGTTATCTCATGGTGTGTGGACTTGACATTTGTCACTTCATCAATATGTTCTTATGATGGTATCGATATGCCCTTGACGGGCCCCAAATGACAAATATTTTGTTTCTGAGATGCGATCTATGCCGTCCATTTTCATTTATCTTAAACCTTCATTTCCAGCAGCATGGTCAGATATATAAATGTTGTTATTCATAAATTTATATATAATGATAGTTCATCATTTTATTTTATTTTTAACAAATATTTTCTTAAGCACATTAGTAATTTTTCATTTAACAATGTTTGGCCTAAACATTTTAAACACTTTCACAATTTCCATAAATAAGTTTAACACTTTTTTAAAGAACTGTGTTTAAATATGTTAAATTGAGTGTATGACACCACTCTTTATACTATATATAGTTATGGATATAATAAGGGTGGTTAGAATCATTAAGATATAATCTCCTTTGAAAAATATCAAACACATAATAATAAAAATAAAAAATGGACATCATTATGAAAACTCGAAATCTAATGAGTGGGGAGACCTCAAAAATTGAAACAGACTATGTAGCCAAAAGCTCGATGACAAAACAAATTTAGACCATGGATCTAGCGAAAAACAAATGGCTAATCAAGGTGCGCAAATAAAAACTTTCGAAACAAATTTGGGAAAGTTTAGATTTACTATTTCCAGCTTCTGTATTCCACACTGCAGAAAGTGAAAGCCGAAAATAAATTTATTTAGACCAAAAACATATCCAAGTTCTGCATCTCGCTTTCTGCACTGTGGAAAACGAAAAGAGGATGCAAACAAAAATTTCAAAAATAAAAAATCGAAGTTTGGATTTCCGCATTCAGGACTACGGAAAGCGGAAACCAGGAAGTAAAAAAAATATGAGACAAACACTTTTTCGATATCCGCATTCCGCACTCCAAAAAGTGGAAGTCGAAAAAACATAAATTTTTATTACGAACCTGTAATTTTCGATTTCTATGTTCTGCACTGCTGAAAGTGGAAGTCTCACATGATTTTGGGTCAAATGTCCATCTCCCCATTTCCTTCTTCCGAAGTTCGGAACCTGCAAATCGGAAATCATGAAATTTTGGACCTTATCAATCCCACATTCTATTTTGTCGTCTCAATCTTATCCGTCCATGCATACTAGATCTACGGCCCAGATCATTTTTCTTGTTTGGTTTTGGGATTTTAATTTGTTCGAAGTTACAATTTGCAGACAAAATAAAAAATCCCTTCAAGGAAAAAACATCCCTTCAGGGAAAAAAGAATAAAGATCCCAATGCCAAATGAATTTTTGGCGCACGTATTTTGGGGGTATGGAAGGAACAATTCTAGAGATCTGTCTTCTTGTTTTTATCTACAATTGCAATTACAAATTTGCAGGGAAATGACACGTTTGGGGGAGGAGTCGAGGCTCATCCACGCTTTAAACATTATGGATACCGATCGAATCTAGTTTAGTTCTAACTACAGATTCCAGACCTAGACCCAGACCCAGAGAATGTGTCAATTCACTTTATCGATTATGGATAATGGGGTTTATATGCTCAGAACTAAGGAGATTAGATATGCTTATGATGCCCTTCTTAGTACGATACAATAGTAATTTGAGGATCAACCACATGATATCTTAAGAAATGATGTAGATGAAGTGTTATTTGTTTTTAAGAATGAAAAAATAAAAGACCCAGATAAGAAGGAGATTGAAAAGCTTTTTAATACAATAATTGCACAGCATTTTTCCCAGCTCATTTTGATCGGTAAACTGATAACTGATTTTCAGGAAGCTGGTGGCAAGGCCGGGATAGGAACAAGGGGAAACGGATGCTATGCATATGGGTGGTATAATGATGGTGATGACATGTAAGAAACGGATGTAGGATTTAATTTCTAGGACATCGATTCTTATTGGCTTCATCGGAAGATTTCACTGTCCAAAAGCTTGCTGAGAAGGTTTTGAAGATACAAGAAAAGGAGGGCGATGTTTGGGATGTCAAAAAAAGACTTGTGATGCTTTTATATTTTGATATTTTTTATCTCTTCTTCCATTTTGTATGTATTCAAATACCAATAAATTAAAATGTGATTCTACACTCGAGATGATACATGGGAGCTTTAAGATGTTGACATGTTTGATAAATCCCATGGTCTTAATCTCTGCTTCAAATTCATTTCTCTTCTTCAAAATATTCTTCACCGCCACCTCCTTCCCATTCAACAAAGTGACATTGTATACTTTTCTGGATGCACAAGATCCAATCACATTCTGCTCTCTCAATCTCTCGAGAACACAAGACACGTTTAAATCAAGTCGGATTTTGTTAAAATTTGTATTTTTCCAATTAAATTCTTTCCCTCTTCGATTTTTCGTAAACAAATTTCTCAATTTAAAGTTAGTATTGAAATAGAATGTCTTGAGGTTGGTTAAAATGTCAAATCCTAGAGGAATCTCTCAAGAAAATTGGTTAGACGCAAAAACTCACCCAATTCATTGATGTGATCATGTGCCAAACTTTCCCAAGACATGTTTGTTGACAAAATCCTTCTACCTTCCTCACTTTCGCCCTCCTCCTTCCGCTTTCATCCTTTGAAACTCGGAAGTCAAAAACATAACAATCGACGGAGTTCTTCAATCGTGGTTGTGCCTTATGCCTTCTACCTTCGAAACTCGAAATTTGGAAAACTATCAAACGATGGAAAATCTATCCATGATTTCGCCTTCTGCATTCCTCCTTTCCTCCGTTTAGTGTGGAACTCGAAAATCGGAAAACTTAACTTTCAACCTTATCCTTTTCTACACTTCCGACTTCCACTTTTCGACCTCGGAATCCAGAAATTGGAAGTTACTTTGCCTTATATTTTTTAATTACTTCCTTCTTTGTCAACTCAACTTAGCCTTTCACACCAACACGATCGCTACAAGCTTTGTCAGCTCCACTCAGCCATCTCAGCTGACATGTATCGGCACCACTCGTCCAATTCAGTCGACACAGCAACTTGTTGACGGGACCGATGTGTAGGTTGCTGGAAAATCTACAAGGAAGTCAACAGAAGGAAATAGTCCTATGGATACGAGGCCTCTACATACCACATTTCACACTGTGAAAAATGGATGAAAAAAAATGCGAAAAGAAAAATCAAAGTTCTGATATTTGACACAAATACTTTTCTGATTTACGCATTACGCACTGCAGAAAGCAGAAGTCGGAAATACAGATACTTTTATTACAAACTTGTAACTTATGATTTATGTGTTCCATACTGCAGAAAACTGAAGTCGGAAACACAACCATTTTATTAAAACAAACTGACAATTCCCAGATTCGCACTGTGGAAAGAGGAACTCGAGAATGGATTTCCCTGATGACTTGCAAAAAATGGATCCACGCTTCCCACACTGCGAAAAAGTGGACTGTGAAAGGCGGAAGCGATCAAAATGATACTTAGAAAACAAAAGGTGATTGAACCATTCCCACGCAGACAAGACTCTATCCTCATGTTGTTTGAAATAGTAAGATCCTATAGATACAAGGCCTCCACTGGCATAATGGTTTTCAGATGTACAAGATCTGTTGTGAGGATAAGCATAAAAAGATTGAAAAAAACTGATTCCTAACTAACTGTTTAAGGACACATAAACAAGATGAGTAATAACTTTAAAATAGGGCTATTGCAGGATGTTAAAGATGAAAGAGAACAACCATTTAGTGTGGAAACATGCAAATGAAGATCACTTCTTTTAGCTTAACTTCAGACTAACTTAATAAATAAAATTGCCAAGAAAGCATTAGAGATACACAATGAGTCCAAGATAAAATATTAATTAACAAATCAATATTAGAGATCAATAATCAATTACAGCAATGTAAATGATCATGTACACTAAATGAAGACATTCACTTGATACACATTGCACATGTCAATTCAGTAAAGAAAAATCAGCACATGAATTGACACATTTATAGTAAGCCACCAATAATTAGCAAGCCAAATAGGTTATGAGATAGACTAAAATTCATTAAAAACATTAAAATTAATGAATAACCGTGAAACATAATATGAAATTACTGTAATTTTATTAATTTGCAAAAAATTACAAAGTTCCAAAACCACATACTTTCTTGTTGTTCTCTCGGTAGTACTTTCTCCTCTATAAACCTTCAGCTTACTCTCTAAAAGTTCCCACTATACTTGGGAAATTTCTCCCTATAAATAATATTACAAATTTTACAAGAAAACAAAATTCCGACGACATGGAATTACAAAATCAAACAATTTCAAGGTTTTCCAAGGGCAAAATGCCACTTGGCATGTAGGTTCATCAGCTCATCAATCTCCTGAAAATGGGCATGTCTCAAATGGATTTATGTTTTGCACATTTGGGAGGTGATTTGCCTCTTCTTTGTTTTCTTCCACTCTTTCAGGTGCACATGTATCAGAGCCATTGAAGAGTAAGGATTCTCAATCCATCTCTCGATCTCCTACATGGTCAGCTGATTTATCTGTTGGATCTGCTCCTTACCTACATTGAAATGTTGTTCAACCTGTTCCAGCTGGAGTTTTAGTGAAGGTGTCTGAGTAATAGAATTTAACATAGGCAAGTCCAAATAACCAAGAAAAACTTTAGAAGCTGACCACCTACTTTCACAAGCCAAATGTCCTTCTCTGATCATAGCTTGCATTGAGTCACAAATATAATCCCATATCTCAATTATGACCTTAGTCTTTTTGTCCTACAGATTGTCCAAAATTGGCATATCATCTGGCCTATTTGAGATATGCTTTTTCCAATCTATCACCTATTCGAGATCCCTAGATGTTTCTCTTGTTTAATCATGGTGGGTTTCCAAAGTTTCAGAATGTTTCTGAAACGAATTATATAAACCCTACATCTCATCAAAACAGGTATATAGACTGACCATGGCCTAGCGAAAATCTTCATGCTCTCTGCAGAGTACCTACTTAAACTCTTATGGTGTCAAACTTGAAAAAGAAGCCTGGTTGTTGATTCTCTCTGACCATCCTTCAGTTTTTGCTCAAGGATGACAATATTTTATGCTTGCGGTTGATTGATAACATCTGATTCTCCAAGATGATGTTTCATATCTTTTGTCTTCTTCTGCCATTGCTTGATTTTTCTCTCATATTCTTGTTTCAGCTACTTAACCTATTTTGCATGTTTTACCTCAGCTGTTGCTAAGTCCAACCTAGTATTTTTGAATTCATGTTCCTTATCAGTAAGGGTCACACTCAGTTGTGAAACATAGTCGTAATTAGCCCTTGCAAAAACTCCCATAGCAGCTAATCTATCTAATGCCCCTTGCTTTATATCAGGGGTATCTGATTTCCATAAAACCTAACTAAGGGGAGGCATCTATTTGGTTGAGCCCTCTCTTGTCCTCTTAGCTCCTCTCTTGATCACAGATTTGTCCTTCTTACTCCAGTAGTATTTTCCCATAGATACCACAACATCTTCTCCAAAATATGCCATTCCTTCAGAGAGTGAAATGGTTTGCGACTGAGTGGTAACTAGGGGATCAATTTCTGTCTGGGAAAGAGGGAGAGTCTGTATTGAGGGACGAGATGTTCATAGGACAAGTAAAACAAGTAAATTTCAAGGATGAATAGGAATTGAGTATAGGTGTATCAAATTTAGGAGAAAGAGTTGTAGATATGCAAGGAATGTTTATCTGAGGAAGCTGAGAAAGTGGGGATGTTGGGATAAGATGAGGTGGTGAATGGGGACGAGAAGAAGTATGAATGGGTGAATCAACTGGTGAAATATTAATTTCAGAAAAAAGACTGTTGGGAAAATGATCCACCTAAAACAAATTCAGAGTCCTCGGGACTGGGAATGGATGATATCAAGGAAGTCAAAATACTAACTGGACAAGTGAAAGGACCAGTCTCTTTCTCAAGATCATTGTCTATGTCATGAATTTCAACATCATAGGGAGGTAGAGGGTTTACCTATCCTATGGGAGGGAATTGCACGAGTACCTGTTCTCTTTGAGAAATTTGTAGCATGGGCACCGTTTGTTCTTCCCTAGGATCCAGTTTTGATTGAACGTGCTTAGAACACAATTGAGTCTTTTGCTTCTTAGATTGTGTCTCAACCATTTTTATGTGTGAGTTTGCAATTGAGAATTTTCTCAAGATTCTTCTTAAACTCTGCTCCCTTTTACAAAGTGTCTTCCATTGAGGCAGGATAAAGACTAGAAGGACCATCAAGGGTACCCTTACCTTTGTCCTTAGACTCAGTAGCAAGAGTAGCAACATGGCTTGTTGCTTGCTCTTTTGCTTCTTTCTCCATGTTCTTCTTTTGAAGGTCCTGTTGTATCTTCAGTTTAGTTTCCTTGTAATGAAGAGTACGATCCTTAATTTCCTTTTGGTATTTGTAGAGATGGGACTTAACCTCTGAATCCTCGATCTTTCTCATTTCCTCTCGAAAATCCACAACTGCTCTCAACATAGAATCATCAAGATCATCTTCATGAACATAATGAGACTTAGCACACTCATGTGCAAAGAGGTTGGCAAGATAATATTTTGGGTCACGCATCCTCTTAGGTGCCTCTCCCAAATTCATGATAGAAATTTCTTTGCCTAGCGCAGCTGCATGGGTAGAATTCTGAAGTACAAGGGAGTCTAGATTCAAGGAAAATTCGGGCCACACCTTTTTCTTGTGCTTTTTCAGCTTGGGAAAAACCCCATCGATAACCATCAAAAAGGCAAATTCTTGTAGTACCATACGAACAAGGACAATTCTCAGTAGAAAATGCACTATATTGCTACCCCAAATCCTCATATAGGATAAATATTTTTCGACATAGCAATCACCATGTACTGAAATTAATACCCTAACTCTATGAGAAAATGTCGGAGCATCAACCTTGAAACTTTTATGGTACATCAAGCCAAGGGATATGTCACGTAGATAACATAAATTCAAGGAACGAAATTGTCCTCCCACATATCAGAAAAATATATGTGCACTGGGGCATAATTCTTGCTCTAGTTCCAATTTAAATCGGGGAAAGGAGAAATTGCACAGAAAGCATCCATCACAAACCCTGACATGTAAAATGCTAGCTTTCGATTGGTTGAGGTTTTCTGATACTTCTCAATTTCATCTTTCAAATTGAAAGATAAAACTTGTGCCTAATTGAAAGAATCACCTGTAAGCAAAATGTGATGAGCCACAAGAACCCACTTAGCTTTGAAGAAGGAGCAGTTTGTCGAGCCATACAAGCGACAAAACATAGTTGCTAGTAATGAGAATGGTTTCCTAAACTAGGAAATTGGATAGGCATTCATGGAGGTTATCAATTGTTACCTAAACAGTTTTGTGTTGTTCATCCAAGACTTGACCACCTCTTCGTAGTTGAACCAGGTAATGGCCTCATCAAGAAATTTTGATGTCAAAAGCTGTCTAGGAGGGCCAAGCGCATAAGCCCTACCAAATACTTCAGAATGGAACGATGCAACGGGAGTTTGGGTATTGTCATTGAAAGAGCATTCATTAGGGTTTGCATAGTCCAACGTCCACTTAATAGGGTATGTATAGGGGATGAAAGGGGGTCTAGCAGCAATGTAGTGAAGCTGAGAACTCTGAATTCATTCATAAGTCGGCTGATCATGGGTGACGGAGGATAAATCATCATTGTTAAAAATGGCGTAAATCCTGGACCAGTCCAGATATAAGGTATCAGACACAAGTCCACTAGTATCAGTGAACACTCTAGCATTAGGGTCTTTGCTCTTTTGCTCCTCAAAAGTTGTTTTCGACTTGTTGTTCCTAGAGGTGGTGGATATTATCTTCGATTGGATTTTTGCAACCATGTTTAAAACAGTGACACGAGTTCAAACCAACAGAACAAATGATCAAGTGGTAATTACTTGCTGGTGAAAAAACTTAGAAAATTGTAAAACCATGAGCTGAAGCAAGGAAAAATTTGCAGTAAAATTTTTGAATGCAACAAGCATTAGAGAGAATTTTAAGTCAAACTGTGCCTCCTAAGAGATGTACTACAAAAATATAAGATATATTAAAATATTATGAGTTAAGAGTTTTATGGGGTAGGTATATATGACAACTCACCTCCTACACTATTTTGTATGCACAATATAAATAACCATGGTTGAGTTACTTTTCTAAATTGACTATAAATAAAATTAATAAAATAACTCTACAATGATGTGACTAAGATTCATTGTAAATTCCCAAAAATTTATTGTCTTTTAGCATTTATTTGTCTTGAACTTGTAAATGAAATTAAACAAAAATATATATTTAGGAGTTATTTTTTTAATTTATGTTGACTTTTTATATTTAGTACATTCTTCATCAATTTAATTTTAATGTGATTTAACTAAGATTTATTTACATGTAAAATTTTAACAATATTATTATAATATTTATTGCATTATTAGAATAAATTAATATCAAAATCATAATTTTTTTTGATATATTCATTTTATTGTAAATGAATGTTATAGTTAAATCTCTTATAGAAAATAATATAAAACTTAATTTATTCTTAAATAATTTTTTTTTTAAATATTTATACACTATGAAAATATGTCATATTAGTATATAAGATTTTAATATGTGTTGTTTTTAGCAATAAAAAAGTTACTAGTAAATAATATATCTTATTTACTTAATAAGTCAACACTGTTGTATAAATTATTTTAATTTATTAATTGATTTTAATGTATATTAATTTTTAGCAATAAAAAAGTTGTGAATAAATAATATATCATATTAACTTAATAAGTGAATGGTGGTACATAAAAATATTTATACATTTTGAAAATATTTTTATAATATAAAAACTTTTCTAAGAAAATTATTTCCACTCCTTGCAACTAAAAAAATTATAAATACAAAATACACACATAAAAATCAATGTTACTAATTTGTTAAAAAATGTGTCATAATATAGTTTTACACATTATGTTATAATTTCAAATTAAATATAAATGACTTAATTAATTTTATTAATAATTAAAATTTTAAAATATTTTTATTATTAAAACTAACATGATAACATTTATTATAGTTATTATCATAATGACATTATTATTAATTAATATTTAACAAGTTATAACAACATAATTTGTATATTATTCTATAAAATTATCTATTAAAAAATTATAATAATCTTTTTTGTCAAAAAATATTCATAATAAAGTTATAATCATATAAACATTTATCATATCAACATGTTGTTTTATACGTTCAAACATATTGTTTTATACATTTAAACATGATATAAATAAAAATAAATGCGTATGATTTAATATATATATAACTCATCCATAATTAACATACATCTTTCATATTAATATTATTCATGAATTTAATTTATTTTAAAAGTACAATATTATATATATTAGTTTGACATTATGATATTAAATAAAATTGAGTGAATTTAAAAAAAATGAAAATGACAATATATAATTTTATAAAAAAAATGTAAAAGACATTGTTATGAATTATGAGTACTTTACTTCAAAATGACAATAATATTATTTTATGAGAAAATGAGTTGTGAGTATTTTACTTGAAATAAACAATAATATTCTTTTATGAGAAAGTGAATTGTGAGTATTTTACTTGAAAATAACAATAATATTATTTTATGAGAAAGTGTGAAATGACTTTTATTGTGAGTACTTACTTTATGACTAAAAGTACTTGTACCACTACCTTAGTTAACAATGGGTTTTCATCCATCATAAAAAATGTGACAAATAAGCATTCTTAACTCATGCAATGCCACCTCAACCATGGAGGATGATGTCATCTGCTAGAATGTAATTGGTTGATTTTTATAGTACATTTTGGTCATTTTGAGGCCCATTTTTTACCTCAAATTCTCTCTAATGAGAGCACGAGCAAAATGGTAGAAACATACGAAAATTAAACGACAAAGATTATGTAGACCATAGATATAGAATATATGGACAGCTACGATCGAAGCGACAATATATAATGGGATAGTGCTAAGGTCCAAATAATTGTGATTTCCAATTTCCATGTACCCAACTTCAGAAGTCAGAAATCGGGAAGTAAAGATTCAACCAACAAACTTGTGAGTTTTTCGGTTTCCGAGATCCGAAAAGCAATATTGCCAACTTCTGCGATCCAAACATCGGAAATCGGAAATCGCGAATATTATAAAACCCTTCAAAAAATAACTATATTTCCGCTTTCCGCAACCTAGATATCGGAAATCGAAAATCGAGAAAGGAACATTTCCTTATTGAAAATTACAGGTCTTCCAGGATCCGAACATCGGAAATAGCAAAGCGGAAAATAAACTTCAACGAACCTCCAAAAAATGGATTTCTGCTTCCCGATTTCGGAAAGCGAGAATCACAATCAAGAAAGACAGGTTTCAAAACAAGTTAAAATTTATTCTAAAAGTCAATAAATCCAAACAAACAAGGGTCATTATGGAAATTTAGCATTTATGTATTTAGTCATAAATGTCTTGAGGTAAAACCTCAGTTGTAAGTCGAGTTAATAGTATACATAAAAGTATTATTAAAATGTAATTTCCAGTCTCCCAAGATAAGTTAAAAAGATTCAATTTCAAAAAAACTCAATATATTTTTATTCTCTCGATGTTCTTCTGCACGTCTCGCATCTCGATGCAAATATTAATAAATATATTAATTAATCAACTTAATATATATGGATGGACACCAAAAGTCCACATACTAAAGAAAACTAATCGACAACTAAGAATCCACGTAAAGAGTGATATTGAACAAAATCCAAAGTCCAAATAAATATAATAATTGTGCCTTTGGTTGGAGATAAGGTTGAATCGGTCTGATGATGCAAAATACATCACTCTTTTTTTGAAAAAAATGCAAAATTAAATGTATTTTAAAGAGGTCGCCCAAATATCATTACAATTCAAATGTTGTCAAACAGCGAGGCGCATGAAAAAGGTCTGAAGTATATTATTTTTTATTTGATATGATGTCGGATTTGATATCTGAAAAGTTAAAGTTACCAATCATGTCAGATTTGATATTATTGATGTCGGATTCGATATCTGAAAAAAGTTACCAATGATGTCACATCTGATATTATTGGTTGGTTATGGATGATGATATTATTGGTTGGTTATGGATGAAAAAATTGAATATAATGATATTATAATTTTAATTTATTATAAATTTATTTTAACTTTGGATTTAGTAAATGTTGAAAGGGATTAATTTTTTTGGGTGTAAATTTTTTTAAATGTAAAATTAAAGGAAAAACTTGCAAGTTAAGTAATTTTATATTTTTTTTTTAATTTTTGGTAGATTTTTTTTTTCAGATGAAAAAAAGCATTTCTTGCTATTCAATTGAATCAGAGGAACTGGGTACATCAGCAAATTACAACAATCCAAAACATATGGAGCCTATATCAACCAACAGTACATTAAGAGGGAAAACACTTCTACTGAGCCTAACTACCGAAGCATGGGCATCATGTACAAAAAGGGTCCTCTCATAAAATGTTAAGTCGGCCACTCAGTCATATAAGTCCTTACAGAAAATAATGAGCCCGGAAATAATATCCAGGTCAGGGCTTGAATCACTCAAAAGCCAGAGACATAACTAATCAACTTAACCAAAAACTTTCACAAATCAAGAGTCAAGAGACAATAGTCTAAGAACCAAAGCAGTGCTCTTCAAAAAAGCTGGAGTGAAACCTCCCCAACAACTTCATCCTCACATATTTCAATGAGGGAAAGATGGCCTGCAGCCATACTAAGCCCTTCCTTCGATAGTGTGTATGCCCTCTTATTATGTTCCCTAAAGACATGACGGAAATCCACAAAGGTGAACAAAGATATGAGTTGCCCGATGTTTATGCACCAGGCCTCTAAGTTCACCATGGTAAGTGTGGATTCATTCCTTGCCCAGTTTATAATCACCGAGGAATCACCAAAGATATGAAGGTATGGTAACCCGATATCTTTGGCCATGTATAATGATGCCCATAGTGTCAGAAGCTCAGCTCTAGTATTAGTGCTATGCCCACAACCTGATTTTATAGAGAGAGAATTCTCCTCCAAGTGAATATGTCGCAGCTCCATCAAAAAAACCCATAGGAATTTTTTTTTGTGGAGGGTCACCTATGTGCCTGACTTTGTTTCTGTTTGCTTGAGGCACCTGATGAGAAGCAATATCAAGCATGATCAAATGTCAAAGTTTGGGAATAATAGGTTCCTTATCTTCAAAAATAGAGTTGTTCCTGCACTTCCAAAGATTCCAGATGAAAAAGAAAGGCAGATATAGAAGCTTTCCACCTTTAGAAACCCAAGTGGACATATTTTCAAAAAGAGATGAGGCAGACCACAGTAAATGGACCTTAAACAACCTTCCCAAGTTGTGAATGACCTCCTTCACAAAGGAACAACCAACAAAGATGTGTTCAACAATTTCCTCTTTAATTTTGCAGAGACAGCATCTGTTAGGGCCAACCCAACCCCTCTTGAGCAGGTTATCCCAGGTATTAATTTTGCTATTAGCAGCCATCCAAATGAAACATTTCAGTTTTTGAGGTATATTGTAACCCCAAACCTTCGAGAGAAGATCGTCTCTTATCGGAGGCAGATGCTCAGACACAATGAGCTCATAAGCTTTTTTGGTCGAGACCATTCCCGACTTTTTATCAAACATCCAGAGCAAGGAGTCCTCGTGATTTCCAATTCTTATGCCACTATGTGACAGGACAATGACAAAGGACGACCATTGGTTCTCCCAAACACCTCCCAAGCTGAGGTCTATCACTGAATACCAATAATTTAAACCAATTGAAAGACCATCCAAGTTTTGTGCCTGGGCCAGACTTGTAATCCCATAATCAAACAGATATTCCCGAAGGTCCTCTAGCAAGTAGAAAGAAGAGTCCAGACCAGCAATCGAATCAACTCCCAGGCGAATTTTCAAGCCATTACCGACCTTCCAGCCAAGCTGACCAGTGATCCATGACAAAATCCTTATGAAACCATTCTAGAAATAAGAAGTTCCATTGATAATGAATTTCTGGGATCTGATCCTGTCCTCCAATGGTATATTTTTAATGTACTTAATTGTAATAATCTGGCTCCAAATGCCATTCCCATTAAGTAGCAGCCACAAATTCTTCAGTCTAAATGAGATCCCAAACCATTCCAAGTTATTTATACCCCAACCACCGCATTCAATAGGAACTAATATCACTTCCTAGCAAGCAATATTATGTTTCTAATGTCCATCTATGCTCCCCCATAGGAACGAAAAGATAGTTTTCCTCAACAAATTCAAAATAGATTTAGGGCGTCTGTCTAGGGAAAACCAGTACACAGCAAGTCTCGAGAGAACTGATTTGATAAGAACAACTCTGCCTCCCAGAGAAAGTAGCCTATAAGACCAGTTTTTAATCTTGTTTTCAAACCTTTCCACCATCCAATTCCACTCTGAGGATCGGTATCCCAAGGGTTTGAGGCGAAACCCCAAGTACTTAAAACCATTTTGGGTGGGTGCCATACTGTAGGGAAGAAGCTAAGCAATTTGGCACCGAGTACCATCATCCACATTCTGATAAAGAAATGAGGACTTTTCCAAGCTGACAACCACACCAGTAGCTGAGCAGAAAAGATCAAGTGCATCTTTAAATGCTTGCCATTCACTAACAGTGGCAATACCAATTAAAAGGACATCATCAACAAATAACAAGTGAGTGATGGACAAATCCTGAGAAAACTGAAATCCTTTAATCAGTCCTTTTTGCTGAGCATCCAGAATAATTATGCTGAGACTTTCGATCACCAATATGAAAAGTAGAGGGGATAAGAGACAACCTTGACGAATACCTCTTGATGCAGGAAAAAAATCAAATGGTGTTCCATTGACTAAGACAACAAAGCATACATTAGTTACATAGCCCATAATCCAATTCACACCTATCAAAGGCAGGCCGATCTGGAGGAGCAGCTATCTCAGAAAAATTCAATTAACCCTATCAAAATCCTTTACCAAGTCAAGTTTTAAGACCATCACATTAGAATTCTTCGTTTTAATAGATTACAGAATTTCCTGAGTTATTCCAACAGGTTCAGTAATGTGCCTATCCTTTAAAAAACCAAATTGTTGATCTCATATAGTTTTGTTCAATAAGGATTTCAGACAAAGAGCTGCAATCTTGGATATGACCTTGTAAACAAGGTTGCATAATGATATAGGGAGAAAATTAGCATAAGTAGCAGGCTTTTCACACTTAGGGATCAAAGTCAAGAAAGTTGAATTTAGTACACTAGGAAATTTCCCACCGGTTCTAGCTTGTTCAGCAGCCAAGACTAGTTCCTCCCCAATGAGAAAAAAAAAAACCAAGAAGAACTCACCCAGCCATCCATTCGGGCCAGGGATTTTATCTTTCTTGAAGCCCTTGAGAACAGCTTCCACTTCTTGAGTAGTAATAGGATCTAGGAATCAGTCTACATCCTCTTTCTCAGTCAACATGGGGAAAAGCATGATCACCTTCACTTGATTAGATATATTTGTAGACCCGTCATCCTGGAAAAGATCACTAAAATGTTGTTTTCCTAGCTGTTTTAAAGGTACATCCTCTGACACCACATTACCAAAACTATCATTCAGGGACCAAATTGCATTAGAATTCCTTCTAGCAGATGCGAAGGAGTGAAAAAACTTGGTATTAGCATCCCCTTCATTTATTTAGAGCACTCCGCTCTTTAGTCTCAGCAAAGTAATCTCATGATCCCAGTACTTACCTTTCCTCTTTGGAGAGTCTTAAGCCTCTCTGAATTTTCAGCAGACAGAAGACCAGAGTCCTTCTGTAGAATATCATCGATCTCATATTTTAAATCCAAAATCAATTGTTTTGTTTCACCTTTTTTCTTTCTTTCCTAGCTCTTCACTGAACCCTTGAGTCTTCCCAGCTTAAGAGAGAAGGAGTCCAAATGAGTAAGAAGACCTGTGGACAGAGGAGCCATCCAAGAAGAATTAACTAGTGAAAGGAAATCATCTTCCAAGAGCCAGGCTCTATTAAATTTGAAAGGATAACATTGAGCAATAAGTCTAGGGCCCCATTCCAGGAAGATAGGGTAATGATCAGAGACATCTAAAGGATTAGCCCAAGATCTACAGCTGGCCAGGCAGGGCAAAAGATAGTCAGATAATAAGAATCGATCAAGTCTTTTGCTTATCCCTGCATCCCCCTGCCTACCATTCCTCCAGGTAGGGCCAGGAGAGTTCAGTGAGAGATCAACTAGATTGTTATTGGCTATAAGCTGGGTGAAATAAGAGGCCAAGGGGTCAGTCCTTGCATGAGTACCCCAAACTTCAGATGAGGAGATAGTAAAATTTAGATCACTAGCCAAGGGTAAATTAGGTAAAGACAACAAACCCCCTGCCAGAATGTTATCCCAAAATACAGTTCTCTGTGCATAAGGCCCATAGCAGTTTATAATGGTAAATATTTTTGAAATCCCTCTAATGCTAGCCTTGAGCACAATGCCAGCAATAGAAGAAAAGCCCTTACATCAAACTAGGCGAGGGTTCCATCCTGCAAGGAGACCACCAGAAAAAGTTGTAGCATCTAGAGCACAAAACTCCCACCCAGGTTTTAATTTTGAAAACAGAAGGAGAGACTGAGAAAAGGTACACATAGTTTCTTGAATTAAAATCATATCTGGATTTAGGTAAGAGAACAAAGAGCCAAGGGATTTTTGTTTGGAAATCCCTCTAAAACCCTGAATATTCATGGATAAAATTTTCATGGGGAACTTGACCCTTCAGGCAAACTTGCCCTAAGAACCTGTGAGTTGGATGACGAAGTACGAGACTGTTTGGCCGCAATTTTTAACCTCAGTGAGATTGAAGTATAATTGCCTAGAATGTCAGAGTCCACAAAGGAAGGATTCTTAGCCTTACGAATGGTCACATTTTTGAAGCGGATGGAGTCCATGGGAAGCGTGGAGGGATATATTGGTGACTTATCAGAGAATATCGAGAGGGAGTTTAGGAGGGAGGGATCCAGGAAAGCAGGCTCTTCTCTGGGACTAGAGGGTAAGGTGTTCATAGGTGAACCAAAAGAGTCGAGAGAGGGAGTGGTATGGGAGACCAAGGGAGCAAAGGGGTAATGTTCCAGGGTAACAGGGGGAGGTCCTTCCTTTGGTAGGTCTACAGAAGAAGAGTAGGGCTCCAGTACAGTTTGCTTTAGAGACACAGCAGCAGTCACAAGGAAAGAGTATTGGGCACATACTTCAATGTTCTCAATATATATGAGCTCGCCTTTGGATAGTCCTTCATAGGGTGTAGGTGAGGAGGAAACATAAATATCATCAGTAGAGCCAACTAAGGTTTCCAAGGGAGGAGTACAATCCTCAAGTGAGGGAGATACTGAACCCGAACAGGGACTAGGACAAGGCATAAAGCCCCTCTTAACCGGGCGACCCTTGAGGAGAAGAGCACAAGAATTGTGCAGATGCCCTGTCTCATGGCAGTAGTTACACCTAAAGGGCATGTTAAGGTAGTCAAGCCTCTGAGTAATAACATGATCCCCACATACAATATCAGTCTTAGGTAGTAACCATTGGGAAATTTGAAGCTCAACTAGGACCTTAGCAGTCCTCTTGTCAAATAACAAGTGAAATTCCTTTTCAAGGGAAACAATGCGCCCCATCAAGTTTTCCAAGCCTGTGAGGATGGCCCTGTTCCACAGAGGGAAGGGTAACGTAGGTAGAAGAACCCACAAGTTCCTGATGGTAACTCTTTCCATAAGCGGATCGAATCCAGAATGCCAGCGGTTCAAGACAAGAGAACCCTTCTGGATGGTCCACAACCCTCCCAAAATAGGGGTGGCATTAGACTATTCGATAAACACAAAAACCAACCAATTATTTCCTAAAATATTGACAGTGGGTGCATAGTGTATCACAAGTTTCCACTGAATGGTCGCCCATTCTACCCATTCATCCTTTGTCAATGAGCAGTATTCATGTCTTCCAATAAGGGCACGGGGACAAAGGGTATCAACCTTGTCCAAGTATACATCATGACCTAAAACAAATCGATGTTTTTGGTTAAGTTCCTTGAGCAACTTTTCCTTCCAGAGAGCACGTCCAGGGTTTTGAGAATAACTCCTCGAAGACCCCCCACCAGCCATCAGAGAGGCACTAGGATTACCCGAAGACAACATGACCCTTGGGAAAGAAATAATCCAATAGACAAGAGAAACACTACCCAAGTCACAATACAAGGCAGAGCGCTCAACGCCAAGACAGAGCGTTAGGAACCCAGGCCGTGCGCTAAAACCCAATGTAAGCAATACAGAAAAAAACAGGGCTTAAAGGGGGCAGACCCCTCACGGCTTGCCAGTCTGACAACAACCAAGGCTCAAACAGGGTGCACCCACTGATAACCGGGGTAACCGATAGAGACCCAACTGACAGAAATAAAAAACAAAATAGAGGGCCAGTTGCCACTTTTTTTAAACATGGTTGGTTCTAACCCTTAGAGTCGAGGGTGAACTCCATGTGGGGTGGTCAAAAAAAACGCCCAAAAAACCTTAGAAAAATTGAATACACCAAGCCCCATACCTAGAACAGATTTAAAAAAGAAAGGAAAACAAAAAGTACCTGAGCCTGAGCACATCATTATTTCGAGTGCTTCCGACCGCTCAAGTCAACCAAGGCAACATCGTCCATCAAATCCGGAGCCATGCAGAGAGCAAAACCATCCAATGTCGGAGCAAACAGTTTGTTGAACCCGCACAATCAACCCGCCTAAGTGAGTGGACAGGAACTGCGCAAATACCGGGTCAAAATCAAACAACATGCATGCCAAAAAACCCTAAAAGGTGGCTGACGAACCCCCGAGACCACGGACTAGTTAACTTCAGGCCATAGGAAACGGACTGCAACCAACAACCGTTCATGCCAATAATCTCAAAGAAACACCTAGACAGGGCAGTATGCAGTCTAAGCAGGGTCAGACACTAGCACCAAGTCAGCTACAACCACAGAAGCCAGTCATAGAAGGTGTCGAACGATACCAAACCCTAACCTCCCCTCCCTTCGCTCCCTCCCTTCTCATTGTTTCGGGAACACCCAGACAGGGCAATATGCAGTCTAAGTAGGGTCAGATACCAGCACCAGGTCAGCTACAACCACTGAAGCCAGTCATAGAAGGTGTCGAACGAAGGGTCTATAATTAAGAAGGATTTATACTTGTTTAATATATAAATCTTTCATATATGCTCAAATCCATGTTTAATTATGGTTCAACTTTCATGTCACAAAGCAAAAGACATTCAAGTTTAATTGATTTTTGAATTGTAATTAATTGGAATAAATGTCTCTTTTGATTTTAAACTTTAAATTTCGGCCACATTGTAAAAAATTTATTTACTTAATATTTTATTAAATGACCATGTGTCTGACTCTATATTGAACACAAAATTACACTTCTCTCTCATACTAGTTTTGAACTGTAGATTATGGTCTACATTGTAAGAATTTTATATACTTAATATTTTATTATTTTATTAAAATACCACGTATCAAGTCTACATTAAGTACAAAATTACACTTCTCCCTCATATTGGGTTGTAAAAAACGTCCTTCAACACAATGATAAAGAAGTAGATCACATTATTTTATTTTTTTCTCATTTAAACAATTACATATATAAAAATATAGTAATACAACCTTTTTATGTTTTGGATAATGTAAAAGTAAAATTAATATAAACATTGAATAATGTAAAAATAATGTAATATAAATGTTTTAAGTTCCACTCTACAATGACTTCATATTAAAATGCTATTTTATTGAGAACTGAAAACTTTATATTTAAATGCGTTTCTTTTTATGGAGAATTGATATTAAAGCTTTTCACTCTACAAGAGTCCTTTTATGTTAATTCAAAAGAAAGACAATATATGGAGACTTCATATTGACTATAATGTCTTAAACTTACCTATACATCATCCTCATGTTTGGTAGAACTTGGGATGAATGTCTCAATCACATTCAATAAGTGTTGAGCAGTTTGCAATCACACATGCTATACACAAAATAAACAATTGAAATGCTTCATCAATATCCAAATAAACTTAATATATGGGATACATCATGCACAAGCAATAGATTCAACCAACTTCATGTAAAGTAATATTTTTTCACAGTTTCTTACGTCTCACTAACTTTTAGCTTCATGTTTGGTTCTCTCATATTATTTGGTCTTTGAGCCAAGTGACAAATAATGGAGCCAAGAGAAAGTTAACTTGGGTCAAGACACAATAAAAAGAATTCAAGGCATTAAAGCCTTACCTCTACATGATGTTAGACCTTATTTTGCCTTATTTGCAACATTTGATTGAAATTGAAACATGCACCTCAAATTATGACATCTACACATTCGTCACATAGTTCAAATATTTAATGGCTTTCCACTACACTAGCATAGATCTATTTTAAACCTGGATCTATCAAGCATCGAGAGGGATCCAATTTCTTGAGGTGTACATTTTTTATCAGTTGGATCTCTCCAAGTAATTAATAGATCTAGGTTTAAAATGGATATGTGTTAGTTTATTTATTTTATTTTATTTTATTTAAGTGGATATGTAATTTATATTTTTCATTTTTCATTTTTTAATATTTTTTATTTATGTTGGCTAGCATAACGTGACTAACGTGACATGATCTCCCCCATACTGGCTGAAGATCACCTCGCTTCTCTTGGTGCAAAGACACTTTCTATCACGGTTCACAAATATCCCACCTACAATAAGGAGCTTCATCTTGTTGTCTATACTTGTTGATAGTGAAAGTGTTTTAATATGGGAAAAAAAACAATCATCTACATTGATCAAATATTAATAGAAATGAAGAAATGAGACATTATGACACACAAACTACAATCTATTATAATATACTATATTTTACAATACATGGAGACTCCAATATATAGAGTTGAGAGATGACTAACAAATGCTAAATATAGCTGATAGAGGTTGAGATAATATCTCAACCATACACCAAACTAGGATAGAATCTCTCATCTATCAACAACTCACAACAAGATAAACATTAACTCTAACATCCTCCCTTAATGTTTATCTCGAATTTATTTGCAGAGTAGTCTTTATCTTCATGAGGCTTTCATCACTTTGAACTTCTTCGGTACCTTTCTGTTGACGTCCATATAAAAATAAAACTATCTACCGGAGTACTTATGTTGTATCCACCAGTTCTCTAGGAATCCTTTTCAGCTAGATGGTTCATGAATGTCAAACATAATTGGTACTTCATACCGTGAGAATGTTTTATCTCAATTTTCCCTTCGACTTCACATCAAGATAGAGCTTGATCCACATCCACTCTATGTATAAGAAGGAAAACACCATGCGATTCCGCACCACATGTATGCCTAAACATCTGAACAGGTCCTACAGCAACCCAGGAAAATCATATTTTCAATGGCTAAGCTTTACAACTTGGACCAAAATACTCTTTTGAGGTGTCAAGTACAACCGAACATGCATCCCCATTACATAATGATATTAATTGTACAACAAGAATTTTTAAATGCTTTCCTAAATAGCCAATTATTTGTGAATTTGACGAGGAAACACAACCCTTTCAAAACACTAAAGGAACTTCACACAACTCCTTCAAACAAAGAAAAAATATCAAAAATATCAATAGCAATCTCACTTTTGTCACTTTTTAAGTCCCCGAATAAGCACATACACCTCACTTCATTATAGAACCTCCAGACATAGAGCCAAAGGCTTCCTCTGAACATCAAATCAACATATACACCCACAACAATGGCCATTTACTTTCAACCGAATCCTCTTGGCTTCTTCTTCAGCAAACTCATTAATTTCAATCGCCAACAGTGGCTCACAATCAGATCTAACATGCAACTCTACTTCAGCGTTCAGCAGCGACCAGCCACCACCAACGACAATGTTCAGCAATTCTCCGGGTGAGAAGATCTCCTTCAACAATTTCCTTCATATGGTTGCAGCGATCCAAAAAAAACGATCTAATAAGTAGCATCTTCACCTCTTCTCTTGTTGCACCACTTCTTCTCGGACTCTCATTCCCAGCAATTTCGGCAGCAGTAAACTAATCAACGAGCTTGTAAACATAAATTGGGCAGTGAACTTAAATTGTATAAACTGCACAGATTGGCAATGTTCTCCTTCTGATTGGGCAACGTTCTGCTGCAAATTGGGCAGCGATCTAATGAAACATCAAATTTATGGTTGGCAGATCAAACTGATAACATGTAGAATCAGATCAGAAGCAGATCACATGACCTCTATGGCAGCGATCTGATACCAAATTAAATAAGGCACAAGCTCCTGACAGATCTGGTCTCTCTCAAATACCTGACAGCAACGCTCCACCTCTCCTCAATAGACATCACACAAATCGATGTGTTGTGATCGATGGAAACTCTGGCTGGACTCCTCCACGGAACAGATTATGAGAAGATGTAAATTGGAAACGATTAACAATTGTCTCCTTGATGGCGATGACAATGGGCTTAACTCGACGCAGCAAGCTGCTCCTCTTTACACAAGCTTGATGGCTTTCATTCACATAGAACGGACCCGGTCACTCTTTCAATAGCATAGAACGGATCTCACACAGCAACTGAAACAATCTATAAACAGAAAACACAACAATGCTCCTCTCTCATGATCCTGGGAACTCCCCGTGAAGGAGTTTGCTCCAGGCTAGCTCTAATACCATAATAGAAATGAATAGAGACATTATGAAACACAAACTACAATCTATTTTAATATACTATATTTTACAATACATAGAGAATCCAATATATAGAGAACTAACAGATGCTAAATATAGCGGATAGAGGTTGAGAAAATATCTCAACCATTGGATAGAATCTCTCATCTATCAATAACTCACAACAAGATAAACATTAACTCTAACAAATACCTCTATAATTTGTGCATGAAGTAAATATACAATAACCACTAAGAGAGATGATTCATGTGCCTTCAACAATTCCACTACACTCACAAACTACTTTATTTGACGTTTAATTATGACATTAACAACAATGTCAGTTTTTTGTGCACATGAGACTTCAGTGTGCCCTTGGTTATATGACAACGATCCTACAATCGATGCTACATACAAAACACTAACCACGTGTAAACAAGCCTCAAACTTATGCTTCCATAATAAATTTCTATGCCATCAAATATGTCTTTGTGTTTTTAATTAAGTGTGACTAGATACATAGGAGACACATTATAGTTAATAGTGGGGGTGATACGGCGTTTGAGCATGGAAAAAACAATGATAGTGTTGTAAAAATACTTCTATTAACCAAAGTCTTGATAAATCATTAATAACAATTATATATCAAGTCGGTATATATCATTGTTATTATATTTGTAAATATAACTAGCATTTGCACCAAGAGGTGCAAAGAAACGCCGAGAGGGTAAAAATATTGTGTCTTTCTGTAACTGAACATTTTTTACTTACCTTGGGAGACTAGAAATTACTAATTAATAATAGTTATTTTTGAGATTTTACCTCAAGACATTTATAACTAAATTTGATTTTCAGAATAATTTTTCACTTTTTTTCCAAGCTGTGTTTCTTGATTGCGATTTCCGATTTTCGAAATTGGGAAGTGGAAATGCATTTTGTGTATGTTTGTTGAAGTTTGTTTTATGTTTCGATCACGAAATCTAATAATTTTCAACAAGGAAATGCCCTTTCTCGAATTGCAATTTTCAATTTCGGTTTTGTTAAAATGGATTGGTGTTTCCCCGATTTTCGATTTCCAACTATTCGCTTATCGGATATCATTGAGATTGATTTCAATTTGTTTTGTATCTACTTTGTCAATTTTGGAGTATCAAAAATTGGAACTTTCACTTCATGTAAAATTGAAGGTCTCGTTCTCGATTTTGGATACGTTGGATAATGGAAACTGGGTTTCTCTGTTTTCCTGATTTTCGATTTCTGATATTCAAAATATCGAAAACTGGAAACATGATTCTTTTTTTACTGGAATTTTGTTTCTCGATTTCCGATTCCGATTCTACAAATTGAAAATTAAAAGTATATTTTGTCAATTTTCGTTTGTGCACACAAAATTAGGATTAATTTTTGTTTCTGGTTTTCATTTTTGGCTGTTTGAGTTGGCTTTTTTAAGATTTGAATTTAGGGCTTTACCATTGTTACTGATGTTTTTTCACTCTGCTCAAGGTTTTTTGTATTGCATGTCCTTTGTGTCACAACGGTCAGAGTTGTAACTTTATGAGTGTTTCCACCTATAAGTTTTCGCCGTGTGATTGTTTTTTCTGGTAATTTTGAACTTAGGTCATTTTTAGAAATGGTTGTTAAAATTCAATCAAAGAAGGAATTTTCCATGACCAGGAATACCAGATCTAAAACAGCTCTTCAAGAGCAGAAAAACAAAGATCCCAATGTCGGTGTTTTCACTGACACCAGTGGTTATGTGTCTGAAAGCTCATATATAGAGTGGTCCAGAATTTTTTCTATTTTTGACAATGATGAATTTTCCTGTGTTTATCATGACCAACCTACATACCTGCTGATACGCAATTCTTAGCTTCATCGCATTGTTTCCAGACCCCCATTTATGCCTTACACGAACCCTGTTAAGTGGGCATTAGACCACGTAGACCCTAAGCAAGGAATAGTTCATGATATCCATAAGGTCATTATTGCTTCGTTCCGTCCAGATGTTTTTGCTAGGGCTTATGCTTTTCCAACCCCCAAGCAGCTTCTCTCATCGAAATTTTTCAATGAAAGTCATGCCAAATTCAATTACGAACAAGTGGTGAAATCTTGGCTGGAAGACCCAATGCTTAACATTCCTGTTTCACTTCCAGCATATCCAGTTTCTTGGTTCAGAGAACCCTTTCCTTGTTGTGCGCTATGTTTTGTAGATTATATAGTTTACCGAATTGTTCCTCGTTCAAAGCGCAATGGGTTCCTATGGAAAACCATATCTTGCTTACAGGTCATTCCTTCAACTGGACGCAAATTATGTTGTTTAATTTGTGTGGGGCAATTGAAAAATATGAGAAAACCCCTGAGAATCGTAAACTATCTTTCTATATGTCAAGGTTTGTAATGGATGCATTTTGTGCCTCGACTTCTTTCTCGACCCTAAATTGGAATTGGACCGACCAATATCCACCAGTTCATATATATTGTGCTCATATGTGGGACGGAAATTTCATCCCTTGTGTTTATGAACTCTGTGACCTATTTCTCGGGTCAATGTACTACAATATTTTTAAAGCTGATGCTCCTGCATTCTCTAAAAGTGCTATGGAACCGATTTCAATGTTTGGCGACTGGTATGTAGGAGAATATTTCTCTTACATAAGGATTTGGGGCAGTAACTTATTCCACTTGATTTTTAGAATAGTTCCATACTGAATGGTGCTTCAAGAATCCGCGTATCAGACTTTTATTGATGGGGTTTTACCCAAGTTGACCAAACATAAGAAGAAGGGTTGGTCGAAATTTTCCGTGAGTCTTGGAAACCTTATGCTACAGAGTCCTGCTCATGTGTCTTTGGTGGAAAATGAGATTTCTGTTATAAACTTGGGGGAGGCATTCAAAAGAATGCATGACCCAGTGGAATATTTGTCTAATCTCTTTGCTCATGAGCACGTGAAATTTCAATACGTTCATGAAAATGATCCCAATGATTCCATGTTTCAAGGAGCTACAAATTTTCAGGAGGTAATGGATAAAATTACTGATCCAGAGACCAAGTCGCATCTGTATCAGTATCAAAAGGATCTTAAGACAAGAATTGTTCGAGAAAGAGGATATAAACTAAAAATAAAACAAGATCTTGAAAAAGAGAAGACAGAGCAAGAAGCGAGAGAGGATGGAGCAAGTTCCATTGTTTCTCTTGTTGCTCAACCCAAGGACAAAGGAAAATGTGTCCTTGAAGGCTCATCCAGCTGTTGTATTGGCACAATGGAAGATACACTATAGAAAGGGGCAAAATAGGCTCTCACTGAAGCAGGTTCTGAACAGGCTCAAGTGGTAGAAGCATCGACAAAATAAAATTTCATGCATTCGATCTCAATTGGAAAGGAAGAGTAGAATCATGTCTAAGACGCTTCTGCACAGAAGGTAATGTCTTTATCTTTAGCTCAGATTGATATGAATGTGGAACAAGACCCTGAGGTTGTTATAACTACCATTCTCTGATCCATGTCGAATATGCAAACCTTTCCCAGTATGTCAGGTTCATCATCTTCCCAACATTATTTTCTGAGGTAAATTTTTCATCAACAATGGGAGCTACTATTAGCATGCCCACTTTTTCAGTTAATTCACTTATTGATACTTTTCCTACATCACCAATTCCCCAGCTGTTTGAGGACGACATTCCTTTTGTCTCTATGAGTCTTTCTCAAAAGGAAGATTTTCCTACGTCTAATTATTTTAAATCACTCACCTTTACCTCTGCTTCAAGTCCTAGGGATATTGCCCCCTTAGCATAGACATTCCTATAAACCAAATGCAAACTGATTCCTTGGTTACCATCCAACACGAGATCAATTCATCATTAGAAGTGATAGCATATTTTGGAGAAGATGCAGTTAGTATCCATGGGAAAATATTATTGGAATAAAAAGGATAAAGCTGTGGTTAAAATGGGAGCGAAGAAAGACAGACAAGGCTAAGGCAAACATGTGCCTACCCTTGTTCAGATCATTTGGAAAGAAGACGCAAGTGATATTCAGCAAGGGGCAGTGGACACAGCAGCTGCCATGGGAAATTTCACTGGAGCTAATTTTAACTCAAGTTTCACAATTAAGTTTGGCTTTTGGTGAAAAAGAGAAGGAATTACAAAAGTTGAAACAGGACTTAGCAGAAGCAGAAAAGAGGCATGAACAAGAAATTGTGCAGTTGAAAAGAGAACATGAAGACAGAGTGGAGCAATGGAAGATCAAGGCTGAAGAACTGAAGCACCAGCTTGAGAATGCAGAGGTTGTGAATCAGCAACAAGTAGAGCAAATTGCTCTTGTCAATCAGCAGCTGAAAAATTCTCAACTAGACTTGAAAGCCTCATCTTTTTTGGATCTGACACCCGAGGATTTCAAACAAGTACTCTGTAAAGTGAAGGAAGAGTTCTGACAGGTTGTGATAAATTTGTATACTTCTTTTGATGAGATGCAAGGGTTGTATGACAAGTTTAGAAAGAATTTTGAAACTGTTGAGGATCACCATGATCGAATAATAAAAGCATCTTGCTTTAGAGAAAGTAACAGGTTGGAAAAAGCATATTAAGGAAAGACCTGATGGATTTCCAATCTTAGACAAGTTATAGCTGAAAACAACTGAAGTTTCCATTGAGACATGGGAAGGTATCTGCAATTCAGTTGAAGGTTTAATCTTTGCAGGACAAATGGTTTGTGAATGAAGGTGGTCATATTCAAATAATTTGCTAACCTATTTGATTTTTCTTGTTTTGTATCTTATCATTGACGCACCTTCGTACCAACTTCATTTGGAAGAAGTTCAAAAGGAGTTTGATGATTCAAAAGAGTTGATCCAACAAATCAGTCAGTTGACAGTGCAAGAAATTGAGAAATGGATGAAATCTCCCCATGCTTCAATAGTTCGGATACAGGTGTTCATTAAACAATGGAAGAAAATGAGAGAGGAGCATATTTCCTCCGAATTCAGTTGAGGAATGCTCATTTTCAAGAAGTTGATGAAATTTTGGAGCTATTTGGCAAGTGGTGTTCTGCCCTTGCGGAAACATAGAAACTATTATCATAACTTTGTAATCTTATTTAAAGACAAATAGACATTATGTTATTAGGTACTTGCAATTTGTGTGTTTTTAACACTTTGTATATTGTTCTTGCAATTTTATTTTGTTAAGTTGCTCTAAAGTAAGTTGAAATAAATAATCTTGATTTGCATGTGTGCATATTAATTGTTGTTTTCTTTTATCTGTTATATCCTGTAGTAGTTTTATCTTGAAATCATTACTCATTCTATTTAAGTGTCCTTATATAGTTAGTTAGTAGTAATTTGTGTTATAGTAGTAGTTATTGCTTTCAGTTTATTTTAAGCGAAAAGTAGAAATCAGGGAGAAACAAATTAAGTGTCTGATTTCCGATTTTCGACATTTCGTATTTCGGAAATTGTATGTTCACTTTTTTCAGGTAACCTTACACATGTCACAATGTGTTGGTTTTCGATATACCAAATGTTGTGAATCGGAATCGGGAAGGCAGCAAATTATTTTTACAAGAACTTGAGTATGCGGTTTCCGATATCCGAATTATCGGGAATTGGAAATCGCAGATAGCTCAAATAACCTTAAGAAAAAGTTGAATTTCCAGTTCTCGAGAGTTGATTTTGGAAATTACATACCGTGTTTCAGAAATTGGAAATAAATATAATCATAATATATTTAATGTTTTTTAATTTGTTTATATATATTGGAAATTATATGATTTTATTTTATTTAGAGAAATGAGTTAAAAAGTCATTTAAAATTTAATCATTTTAAAGAATAATAATTTTTAACTTATACAGTAAATTTCTAAGAAACAATTTTTTGTAATTATATTGGGTTTATATTTTTCTTCAGAATGGTGTATGAAGTTTATAGACCAAATAATAAGAATTATTTCCGATTCCCCGATTATGAAGTTACATAACTAATGTTAACATGGATTCTCGAAATTGTATTTTCACCTTTTCGGCTAATCTTACACGTGTTGGAATATAAGGAACACCAAATGGAGGAATTTGTCATATGTTTCTAAAATGAGAAATGACAACATCGAAGGCTATGCGTTGTGTGGGAGTCAAGGAATCAGGTGAATTGGACAACGATAGGCTGTCTTCATGTAGTTGGGTGGACAAGCGATTGAGGTCCATGAATGATGTTGTTGTCTGATGCAAGTTGGTGGTTATATTCTTATGAGAATATATTAGTTTTATGAAGAAAATATCAATCACAAAAACATTAAATTTCAAAACATTACAACATTTAAAAAACTACAAACGTGTTGAACTTGCACAGACCCTGTTAGCACTCCAGGAAACTCTTCTTGGTTGCAGCTCGAAGATGCCTAGTAACTTAATTATTTTCTCGATGATGGGTAATATGGATCAATTTGGATGACTTAATCAAAACTCACTCACTTAAAACATGCATAAACACACTCAGATAGACAAGGCTTTTAACCACTGTTGTTCAGAGAGTTTATAAAAGGTAGATGTATGTAGAATTCTTATTATGCGAGAAGACTCATACACAAAGCATATATGAATGACTAATCACAATAAGTAAATGATACTTTCTATTCAATTCATCAATACAAAGATAGCATGAGAGCTATCTGGCATTAGACAAATAGAACAAAAATGAAATAAACATTCAAGTGCAAGTACAGAAACGTAGAAAATGAAATCTGAACATAAATGGCAAAAGAAGCTTATATTAGTGACATGAAATGAGAATTCTGAGAGTACAAGTATGGAAAAGTCTCCAAAGTCGAACCTTTTCTTCTACAGAAGTCATAGGCTTTATAGCCTTTACAAAAAAATTCTGGATCCTAAAAAACTGGATCTCATTTGCTAAAAATAGATAATTAAAAAACAGTTGCTAGAAAATAGGAAAAGATCCTATTTTGATGGTCAATCTCCATATCTCAAAAAAATCCTCGAAATGTTTGACAACTGCAGTAGAAACTAAAGGAGAATTCGAAATTGCCATTTGGCAGACAAGTCACCTTTTTTCAAAGTAGGTGAGAAGCTTCATCATTTTCTTCTTACTAGCGCCTTTAAACCTGGAACAAAACCTTGATTATGATGCCTTTAATTATTATTTATCATTACAGACCCTCCTCGAGGTGTTTGGATCAACAAAAGTCAGATTTGTGCTAAACTAAGATCCCTCTGCCATGTCTGCACTTTTGGTGGCTAGTAGAGGCAAAATTCGATCATGTTAGCTACCAAAAGCTCTATTTTCGATGGCTAATGAATAGTTGAAGTGTTCGCCCAAGCCACCGAAAATCCTGTTTTAACAGTTAATCAGAATTGCAAAAAATCATGTTTTACCTTAATGCTTTAAAGATTCCATGTTGCTCTTCTGGTGTCTCTACAACTTGAATAGGGTTTGGGATGGCAGTAGAATCACTCGCTACCTTTGGATCATAAATATTCATGGCTACCTCTGCTAGGGTTTCCAGCTTATGATGTGCTTGAGACTGAGGGTTTGAATCCTTTGGCTGCAATTTTGACAGCCTGATTTTTCTGTAGAGCTTAGTGTTGTCCTTCATCAATCTGATAATTATTTCTTCAATATTAGTATACTTCTTTTTCAGTTCTTGAAGAGAGTCATATAATTTAGTATTTCTTTTATTTAATCTTTCATTGCTTCTTTTAATTTCCCTTTCAAGAACTTCTAATTCATACACCTGCCTTAGCAGCTGGTTGATCTTATGAGAACTAGATTCCTTGGGCTTGCTAGATGAAGCCTCTGGAACTTGTTGAATTTGATCATCCTTTGGTGTAGGTGAGGGAATATCCTCATGCCCTGCTGCAACTTGATTTGCTAGGTAAGCTCCTTGCCCTTCTTCATCCCTAGAATCATTGTAAGGCAGGTTGAGGACATTTTTGTCTTATGAAGAAGATTCTTCTTTCTCTGTCTTCTAACTGAAATCTAGATTCATTTTGGCCTTCTTAGCCTTTGAATTTGGGGAGGTTTGATCAATTTCAATTGGAGATATGGCTCTCCTCTTCCTCTTTCCACTTTTGGGAGTGGAATACTTCTTTAAAGAAGACCTCTTTTTACCCTCTGGCTATATCTCTATTCCAAATTTGTTCCAGAACAGGAAGTATGGCCAGGCATTAGAGGAAATTTCAAGTCAAAATGGGCCTCCTAAAATGAACTAATAAAATAATAGTTAAAATAATAAAATAATATTTATTAATTTTGGAGGAAGAAAAGAAAAAAACTACTTTTTTGTTTGTATTTTTGACATATCTCCCTGTGTTTTTACTCAAATTTCGATCAAGAGAGCTCGTTGGATGCGGAATTAAATTCTGCATCCAACGAGTACCCACTTGGCATACTTTTGATGGACCCTGCAACCCCAAAAACAAGAAATACCTGAAAAAATGAAATGATGATGTCATCATTTCATTTTTTCAGGTATTTCTTGTTTTTGGGGTAGCGGGGTCCGTCAAAAGTATGCCAATTA
>LPNX010150892.1:52888-119491 GCA_001517045.1 Pseudotsuga menziesii | reverse complement strand
CAAATTTAAAGCAATTTCATTGGCTAACACATGATGACATGGAATTTGAATAAAAGTTAAAAGGCCCATTTTGAGTTGAAATTTCCTCTAATGAATGTTCCTCCTTTGCAGCAACTCAGAAACAATTAGCTTGATCAAGCCATGATGAAATAATCTACTTGCAATTTTGGTTGGCTTGGCTCTAACTTGATGAGACATCTTAGTCAAGATTTTGTAGAGGTAAAAAGGCAGATTCAAGGGGCTCCTGCCAATGAAGTGATTCATTAATTTAAAATGATAGATCATTACCCTGTTGTATTCACCCTCATAGGTTATGTAGACCATAATTTACTTCAACAAGTGCTGCCATTTCTCCTCGAGATAGGACATAGGAATTTTCTTCTTCCATACAATATTTTTGTCCTCAGGTTTCATGTAGGACCTAAATTCAATATTCTTTGTAACAGTGGTCTTAAACCAATTTTCTCGAGTCCTTGGAAGCTCTGTCACTTCAGCTATAAGAGCTTCATCCACCTAGAATTCTTCTTTGACAATTATTGCCTTTCTGCCATCAATGTGAGAGAAAAACCTTCTGCTACTTGCTGATGAGATCCTTGGATTTTTTCGCAAAACCTGTAACAGCCTGCATCCTTGAACAGTTGACATACCTCGAGGTGTGATTCCAAGTAACCGATATCACCTAGATCTTTCCTTAGGGTAGGTCCTCCTCTCTTCATTTTCTGAACTGTTTCTCTACACCTGCGATTTGAAAATTCAAACTTTGGGGAATGTAACACAATGCGGGATTAGGGAAATTTGGCTCAGCGAGAACAAACACTAGGAATGAGGAAAGAATCAAGGGAATGGCTTGATTTTGAGGGATACAACTAGCAATTGAGATTTGAAAAGGGTAATGTCTTAGCTGATGAGACCCATAAATATAAAGTGTAAGGAACGTGGTTTCATGAATTGGAATTACATTACACGTAGTAATTATGAGATCGCCGATATAAGATAGGTGTAGGGTAAATATGGTTTGGGATTAGATAGATCACCTCAAACTCATAAAAACACCTCTTACCAAATCATAATTGACTGCTTATCATGTCTGTTCGGTGGCTAATGGGAAATGATAGCGCTCCTATCCTGACGGTTCCTGCATATGACAAGATGTGTTGACCGCTTCAAAATTCCTGTGAATTCGATGGCTAAGATAGCCCCAAATTTTATGTTTTAAGTTGCCAAAAGCTAGGATTTTTGGTGGCTAATGAATAGTTGAAATGTTAGCCTAAGCCACCGAAACCTGAGCTTTGATTTCCTTGAAGAAAAACGAAGTCCAATGTGTTTTAGACTTCATTACATACCAAAAGCTCTCACAATGAGCCTTAAAATTTTCAAAAATGTTTTCTAACTTCTTATCACTACATGAAATAAATTGTCTAATTTATTTGAGGAGATAACATTTGGCTCCTACTCGGGGATGGAAACCTCCCTGTGAGGTTCCAAGAACCACAAATCAAATGCCTTTCCTGTAAAACAAAAATCAAACCTATCTTCTAGTGTTCCATTAGGAATGGATTTATTTTTAAAAAAACAAAAACAAAAATGATATTTACAATGAAAAGGATTTGGAGCCTTAGATGAAATAGAGTTTCAGAAATTACCCATTGACTAGGCCATCAAACACTTCTTCACCTTCCAGAATTTGCAGTTTGAACGTGTTGTTCTGTTGCACTTGAGTTATCACAAAAGGACCTGTCCATAGAGAATCAAATTTACCGTGTTTTCCCTTATCTTGCCTGACAACCTCCCATTTCAGAAGCCAGTCTCCAACCTGAAAATTCTCCACCTTTGATTTCTTGTCAAAAGTTTTTTTTATCTTCTTTTGGTGAGCTTCTAATTTCTCCACCAACTATTCTCTAACTTGCTGCAACTCAACCATATCAAGCATTCTCCTTACCATGTCATTTGGTTCATCCTGTTCCTCTTGAAAGAACTTGGATACTGGTATAACTAGCTGAATGGGGAAAATGGAATCAGTACCATAAACCAATTTGAAAGGAGAAGTCCCTATGGATTTTTTGTTGGTCACTCTGTCAACCCAAAGAGCAAACTTTAGTTTAGAATCCTAGCTCTTCTGATTTTTCTCCAATAGTTTTTTTATGATTCTAACTAGGCTCTTATTGGATGACTTAGCAAGGCCATTTTCTTGAGGGAAGTAGGAAGTAGAATGCACCAATTGAATGCCCATTGACTCAAACATGTCGACCAATGCACTGGCTTTAAAAGCTGGTGCATTATCAGTCACTAGTGTTTTTGGGCAGCCAAATCTGATAAATATGTTTTCATATAGAAATTTCATGATGACTTGATGAGTGGAATTTCTTGTGGGGATTGCCTCTATCCACTTGGTAAAATAATCAGTGGCTTCTAGAATCCATCTGTGCTGACCACTGGACGAAGGATTAATCTCTCCTATGAAATCAAGATCCCACTGCTAGAAAGGACCATTCACTACAATAGGTCTCAAGGGCAAAGATTTGAGCTGCTGCTTTCCTATGAATCTTTGGCATTTGTCACAAAGGTACACACATCAGAGAAAAGAAGAGGCCAATAGTATCCATCCCCCAAAAGCTTATGAGCTGTAGTTTTCCAGTAATGATGGCCTACACATATGCTTGAATGGAACTGATGCATGACTTGGACTGACTCTTCTCTATCTAAACATCTGAGCAAAATACCAAAAGGATCTTTCCAATATAACAGATTTTTAATTATGCAAAATTTAATAGATCTAATCTTAAGAGCTCGTGCTTGAGTCCGGCTAAGTTCAAGAGGAACTTCTAAATTTTGCAAAAAATGAATAATACCTAAATAACACTCACATGAAGACACATTCTGAGCCACTTCCTGACTGTCATGCTGCTCTTCTACTACTACCTCTATCTGCAAGCTTGTTGAACATATACCAATAAAATTCATGCCTAGTAGATCACAATTTTCTTCATCCATAAGCTTAGCTAGGCCTTGGCCTTTTACTAGCTTGGTGGGCTTTACTTCTGTATCAAATTCAATCAGATTTGCAATCCATTTGGCTCTCTTGCCATCAATGTCAGGCTGGGTTAAGACATCCTTCACAGAAGCTGAAGGGACATAGGCAATGAAATTTGTATGTAAAATATAAATTCTGAAAGCTTTCAATGACTTAATAAGAGCATAAGCTTGTTTTTCGATAGGATCATACTTTAGTTCAGCATCCCTCAATGTTTCGCTGAAAAAAGCAATTAGGTGATCAAGACCTTCATCATCTTTCTGTAACAAAATTGTTGCCACTGTATCATAGGAAGCAAAAGAGAAAATATAGAATCCCTTGGTATAATCTGGACCAATTAAAGTAGAATCTTCCATGATAGCCTGCTTGATGGCTTCAAAAGATTTTTTTGCATTTTCTGTCCATTTGATTTTAGATTCCTTCCTCAACATGGAAGTTATGTGTTTCACCAACTCAGAAAAATTTGGAATAAACCTTCTGACAAAATTTATCTTACCGAGGAATGATTGAATATCCTTTTTTGACCTTGGTATGGATAATTTCTGAATTGCTTCAACCCAAACAGGATCAATCTTCACACCCTCTGCTGAAACTATGTGGCCTCAGAGTTTACCCTCCCTTAGAGAAAATTGAGACTTTTTTGGGTTCAGAGATATCCCAAACTATCTACATTTCAGAAAAAACCTTTTTTAAGTGCTGCAAATGTTCTTCATAACTATTTGAGTATAGAGTGAGGTCATCAAGATATATGAGAACAAACTGGTCCTTTAATCCCACAAAGGCTATGTCCATGGCCCTCTGAAAGCTGGCCCTAGCATTCATCAGCCCAAATGGCATCTTCGCATACATGAAGGTACCCCAAGGAGTGGTAAAAGTAGTTTTTTCTAGATCATTAGGGTGTACAGAAACTTGAGTGTATCCTGATAAGCCATCTAGAAATGACATGACACTAGCTCTTGAAACTCTTTGCAACAGATGCCCCATCTTGGGTAAGGGGTAGTTGTCTTTCTTGGAACATTTATTTAGTTATCTAAAATCGACACATAACCTGATCTCACTATTTTTCTTCCTCACTATCACTAAATTTTCAATCCATTTAGAATACCTCAATGGGATTATGATTCTAGCCTCAAGGAGCTTTTTTATTTCTTTCTCAATCACAGGAAATAAGAGAGGACTTATAGGCCTTAACTTCTGTTTGAAAGGGATGGTGTCATTTTCCAGGGGAATTCTATGTTGAATGATATCTGTATCATATGTTTTCATATCATTGTATTCCCAAGAAAATATATCAGTAAATTCTTTCATAAGACTGCAAAATTTCTACCTCTGATCAGCAGTCAACTCAATAAAAAGTTTTATGAATTTAGGATGACTTTGGCTACCTATATTATGCTCATGGACAACAAGGTATTTCTCCCTTTTCACAGGTTTGAAGGGAAATCATTATGGTCAAAAAGCTTCTCAAGAGGTACCAGACCCCAAGGTATATGATTGCTTGGCAACTGAACAATATTGTTTTTACCCATTTTCCCCTTCAATTTAGGCTTCTGGGATTCCTCTACATTTATATTTTCTTGGTCAATATGCATATCAGAAAATTCATCAACGACCTGGAAAAATTTACTAAGTTCATCTTCATCCTCAAAGACTTTCCAATATTTAACATTATCAGGTAGGGATGGTCTGTATTTGACTTGAATTTCATAGTTCAATTTAGGAGGCATATGAGGAATGAACATACTGGCAAAGATAGCAAGGGAATCAGCTAGATGGTTCATAGCTCTAGGTATATGGGAAATGTCAAAAATCATGAAAGAGTCCCTAAGTTTCCATACCTCATCTTTGTATGCCTTTAACCCAACATTCTTTGCTTGAAAAGTGTTGTTCACCTGTTGTATGATGAGATATGCATCTCCAAATATCTTCAGACACATGATTCCCATCTCCTTAGAAGCCTTTACTCCCAATAGCAAAGCCTCATACTCTTATATATTGTTAGTAGTCTTGAAATCAAGTTTATAAGACAAATAAATAGTCTCCTTTGAAGGAGAAATCAAAACTACACCTAAACCTATTGAGGCTTGAGTACTGGCCCCATCAAAAAACATGCTCCAGATAGAGGTGGTTACTTCTTCAGGTTGTTGATAGGTAGGCTTTGTGAGCTGCATAGGTACTGGCTGAGAATCATCTATTTGAAGAATACATGCCCCAAAGTCTGTGTCCACTGCATAGATGGGATGATTTATAGAATTCTTTCATTACTGATGATGTAGGCAAGCTGATTTTCTCTATAGAGTCTCTTGGTTTCTGTAATAACCCAAAAATTCATAAAAAATTAAAATTTTTCATGTAACATAAAATGTAAAGGTTGTCATTGCCAATGAACCCTTAACTATTAGCGAATACTCAAATAGTTATAAATAACAAAGAGCATTTCTTTTCTTTGGTTCCGTATAAATTATTAGTTTATCTTAAAGTACTATGTTAGGAATGTTAAACATTGCAGTTTATGTTTTTCAGAAGGTGAGAAAAGAATACTACATCTTAATCCGATGTTAAGTGTGTTATTATCTTCTTTTGTCAAGTAGGAAAGAATCTTAGATGAGATTGGGCTTACTTAGCTTACAGCTAACGCACTGGAATGATGGTTCTTTTACAGGTTCAAAACAGGTAAGCACTTTATTCCAGTAAAATTCTAGATCAAGAATGATACTCCACTAGAATAGGATAAAATGCTAGTAAATGAAATGTTTATTTGCAGCTTGACCCTGTAAGAGGTAATTTTGGTATTTCTAATGTTATCAAACTACATAAAGATAGTAAAACAAAACTATGAAAGGATGGGTTATGTGTAGTTCAGTTTACCACTATAATATGTGATCCAAGTAATTCTTCCTTCTTGTATTTTTCAACTATATGCTTATATGTTTCAAATTGAAATGTTTAAGAACACTTCTACTTTTGTCCATAAGAACATATGACCTAACGTTTTTATAAAAGAAAAGATATGTTATGCATGCATATAGCCATAATTATATATCTATCGTATAGCAATTGGAATATGGTTCTGTTTATATCTACTTGAATTCTTGTTTTAAATATTAAAATACTCCATGTTGGTGATTTTTCTAAATCATGTACTATTATTTGGTTTTCTTGTTTATAAAACTTTGTTTTATCAGAGCTCTTGTTTTCAATAAATATATTGTGCTTTCTAAAGGTATTTACATAATGACCCTTGCTCCAAGATTCCTATAATTAGGTGTCTTCATAAAGCTATATTATCTTCCTTGAATCGTAAACTGCCATTGTCAAAAGCAAGCATTAGTTTACATGAGGGACTCTTATAAAATTTTGGGCATATAATTAAAACCATACACAAACCCTATGTAAATGAACACCTTCTAATACAAGATCTAAGGTTATGCACTTTTATGGAAGGTAAAATTTATCTCCATCGTTGGGGTCTTATTACTATAAAAAAACATTATTTATTACCAAAAAGAATATAGAATATTGATATTCCAAGGTATCTAGTAAAGTGAGTACTTTTCAGTTTTTAAAACCTTATAGTTATCACCCAAGAAACTGAAACAAGGGAATATTGTTACTATGCAATCATGTGAAATGTTTTGACTTTTAAAATCCAATGATTTGTGCAGATTAGCAATCAGGCTTTCGACTATAGCTCACTACCCATAATTTTGAAATATTTACTAGGACACGTGGCTGGTGATTGAAAACTTAGGGTTTTTGTTGACTTGGGACGCCATAAAAATGGCTTCAAACCCTACAATCACACTTTTTTTTTCTGGGCTGAGGAGTGGTCGAGCCGTGAGCTCATGGCCGCCATGGTCGCTGTCAAACCTCCATTAAAACTGCACGCAGGCCTTCATGCCATCACAAGCTTGTGTAGAAGGAAAGAGTAGATAACTTGTTGTTATTTGAGAGGTCAGGTTGACAGTATTGAAAGTTGGGGCTGGGTTCGCCATCATTTACTTGACTGTGTAGTTTTTGGTTTACTGTGCACGGTGTGTAAAGAATTACTGAAAGTAAGAGTTGAATGTGGTTTTTATTGCTTGATTGCTCCTCATGGGTTTATTCTTACCCTATAGTGGCTTGGGACTTTACCCATGAACACTGCGTATGGTGTTTCCTTTTGACAGAGCTCCATTTCAGTTCATGGTTCTATCAAGGAAACTGGAGTTGGCTATCTATTTTAATGCCGATGTGCATACTCCATTCTGGTAAGAAATTTCGACAGGTTTATTGCTTTTAATTTTTTTTATTTAAATATTTTCAATGCTAACCCTTGTTTTCCTTAGGTCTTGATATGCAGGCTCAACACCGTGGCTCATAGTATTGACAACTTCAACACCAAATTTTTTGCGAAGGCTTGAAACCAGTAAGCCTCAGTTTCACCTGGGGTTTTTCTCCTGCGTCGTTGTGGGGTGGATTTTTATGGCACTACTATGTTTTGTGGAAAATTGGTTCGGCCGTGTTCTTTAGTTGATCTGTTTGTTCTTTTTATTTTCTGTTTTTAAAATCCCTAGTGGCTGTTGTAATGGAAGATCTCGAGCTCTCTCAGCCGAGTCTTAAGGAAATAGTTTTAAGTTTGTTCAGCCAAGGTTAACTTATTACATCAATGCTTGGAACTAGTTTTTAAACCATGACTTGTACTGTCCATCCATTGGGTCGTTAGATGTGGATGCATTTAGGGTTTTTAAAGAACAAAATATTGGTTGTTCATACTGCACGTCTCAATTTTGTGAAGGGATTTCGTAGCTGAAAACATATGGTTGTTTTCGATTTTGAAAACTCTATTTAAAATAGGATACTTTTTCTCAGGCTTAAAGCCTTGACAGAAAATGTAAAAAGTCGTAGGCCAACTAAGACTCTTCAGTTTGTTTTTAATATTACAGGAATTTTTTTACCGCTTAATTGGATTAGCAGTAACTCTCTTTATTAAATATTATGCATATTTTAGTTATTTTAGTTATTATTGAAGTTATTTAAATTTTGATGGTTAGGTTAAAATAAATTAGCAAGGAAATTTGTTACTTATTTATAGGAATAAAATTTGAAGACCTTAGGTAAAAAATATTTTACTAGCAGTAAAATTAATAATACTACAATAAAATATGGAAATAAGAATGAGAATGTTTTTATTGAATAATTGTATTTATTTTCTGAAATGTCAGGATTAAACTGCTAGGTTTTGGTATTATAAATTTGAATTTATTTTGTTGTGGAGAACGGATCTTTTGTAACCCTAATTATACTTAATGGTNTGCTTTGGTTATGAATAAACTAACTAGGTAATTATGTATTTTAAATTACTGTTTTAATTAGTTAACCTAGTTTAAAAATAATTACTGATCCTATATTATTTATTTAGGTTAACTTTCTAGATTTATAGTAAGTAACTTTCTTAGCTTTAATGTATAAACTATTACACATACCAGTGTATATTATTTAGACTAGTATTTCTATCTTTATCTAGTTTAATTAAATACTTTAAGAAAATATTCAAACTCAACTGAAGGACTATAATAATTTTACATGAAATACTGTAGATAGTAATCATTTGCATATGCATTTAATTTTTTATTGAATCTACTTATCTGAGATAAATATACCTGCTGTACTAGAGTACTGCCTTGCAAGAGGTGTGGAAAAATACAACCTAGGTAATTTTTCCTATCTATCAATTAACTCAGCAATGTTTCTACTGATTTACCCTAATCTAACTAGTTACTAACTTCCACAACATAAATAACTTTTCGTAATTATCCCTAATAGTAATAAGACAAAACTCTTAAACTTTTATGTTGAAGTAAATAAAAGAATAACTGAACTTAAACAAGTAGAACCTGTCAAATAGATGAGGTGAAAACATGCTTAAGGAGGTTGTTCCTCCCAACCAAATAATAGAGAAGAGTTGAACAGTAGTTCTCAGGACCCCCGAGCTTCTCTCCTGATCCTCTTGGTAGAGTACTGGGTGAGAGATGTAGTCTTGAGATCCTCTGCAACTCCACTGAGTGTTCAGCAGTAACTCAGTCCTGCTTACAGTAGTAAGAACTTACACTTAGAATAGCTGCACAAGTTCAGTCTTCAGCACTTATCCCCTCAAACTTACTTCAGCTAGTCCCCTCCATCGAATTCACATGTGCACTTCATTCACTTAGAATGATCACAAATCCAAAATGAGCAGCCTCAATTGTCTTCAACGGGAAGTTTTATTAGCATGCCTAGGTCTTTTGGGTCGGTTTTTACTTAATGAGACACCTGCTCCTGTTCCACTTTCTTGGGGAATCATGACCACAAATATAGGGAAGTTGCCACCTGCAACATCTAGAAGTAGTTTGAGAATGCTTCCACGTGTCAATCTGCTCTCAACACAGTCTCCTCCACCAAGTGACAAGTAAACACTCATTTAACAACTTCCCTAAGCTGTTGTCTCATCTTTTATTTATTTATTAATAAAATATTCTGTAATACATTAAATTATCCTTGACCCCACTTGGTCATTAATTACAAACTTTAACATAATGTTCCTCAATAACATAAAATTGTTTTGCAAATTGGGGTATGTGACAATTTCTCCTCCAAACATCTGGATTGTAGCATAAGTAAGGTCCATCTGTAGGGTACCACCTAACCTTTTACTCCATGAACGAGACAATAAGAGGCCAAACTTGGGTGTGATATCAGCAACTACTACATCCATCACTATGGTTTTTGAAGGTAGTTGGGAGAGGTTTATGACAAGGTCTTTTATGAGGCCTAGGCATTTGACTTTCCTAGATTCAAAAGAGAAAAGATCATGGTAAGGTTTTGTGATGTTGAGCCCAAGCTCATCCATCACCGCTTTTGGCATAAGATTATGGGATGCTCCTCAGTCAACCAAACAATTGTGAATGATCTTGTCATGTATGTTCAAGGATATATAGAAGGGTGGACAATACTCATCAAGTTCTTCAACCATAGGACCTAGGGTTACTACGGGCTTATCATCTTGCAAATTTAAAAAGTCAGCATCTATGGGTGTCTTTGGTTGAAGAGATTTCAGTATCAATGACTTAAAGGAATCATTCTTCATAAGCTCTATCAAGGGAAAAGGGTTTTTCAATTTCTGAATTCCTGATTCAAGATTGAAGGAATAAGACAATTTGTTAGAAGTTCTTACCTCTTGTGGTGGATCTTTAAGCTGGATTTGATCATGGACTGATGGCTACAACTGCCTTCGCTGTTGTTTTGAAGGAGCAACAATGTTTTTTGCAGCAGTAGCAATATTTTTAATAGGAAAAGCATATTCTTTTGTAGGGACAGGATTCTTCTTTACGGGAGAAACAATCAAAGGTTTTTGAGCAGCAGGCTTGGACCTCAAATTGTAACCTCCTTGATCCTCTACCTGATACAAGGATTCTTCAGTGATCTTCTCGTTCATGAGGGCTTCCTCATAATCTGATTGTGTCAAGAAAGAGGGATCAACTTCATCTTCCATGCAATTTATATTTTCTTATGCTTCTCCTTCTCCCTGAGTAAGCTCGTGTTCTTCTTCTAACACAACATTTTGGAAAGGAGCTCTAGTTCTTTGTTCCTCAACTGGATTCCTATTCCTTTGGAGGGTATGAGCTTGTGGGTTATTCCTTCTATAAGATAAATTATCAAGGTTTCTGAGAGAAAATTCATTTGGCCCTTTACCTTTTACAGGTTGTTGACCTCGACCTTTAAGTTTATACATTTCAGCTGTTAAGCTGTCCAACATCTTGGCCTTTTTTTCCATTTTTGTTTCTGATGAAGGAGGATCTGAATATTGCTTCTTCCTATCCACTTTTCCCTTAATTTTTTGAGATGCAACAATATTAGACTCAACTTTAAGAGCAGCATCATGCATGAGTGATAAAGAAGCGGATATTCTTTCTCTGAGAAGAAGAAATAATTAGGAATCAAAACCATTTGCATAAGTGATTTTGGCTGAAGTCTCTGTAGGTTTGATCTTAGCAGGGATCTTGCTGAACATTTTGTTAAACCTCTTTGTGAAATTTGAAACAGACTCGCCATTCTCTCTCCTTAAATTGATAAACTATGTCATATAGTAAAGGTGGTCTCTTCTTTCTCCCCAATGCTTCAAAAATATGTCATCTAGAGCTTCAATGCCAGTTACTAATCCAACACGAAACTCTTTGAACCATTTCCTAGCCTGACCATCTAAGATATGCACAAAATCCCTAGTCCACACATCCTCTTGTTCAATGTTTATATTCTCAGCATCACTGTAGAATGCCTCTAAATGTTCTTCAGCGGTAAAATCTCCCTCCCCAGTAAACTTAGGCATATATTTTAGATAATATCCAGTAGGCATAGTAGAAAGGGTGTTAGGCAAATTTAGAGGGGCATATCTGGCAACAAGGATCTTTTCCATCTTATTCATAGTGGCAACCATATTGGATATGGGTATGGAATGGGTAGAAGAAGATGTTGCTGGTGTGGGTGGTAGCTGAGGAGGTATAGGTGGTATATTTACCCCAGTGGGGTTTCCAGGAATCGGATCTACAAAAGCAGAAGTGCCTGAAGATTCCTCAACTTTCAAGTTTTCTAATTAAATTATAATTTTCTGAGAACTAGATGCTTCAGTAGAAGAAGATTTAAAGGGAGGTCTATTCGATACAACATAAGAAGTGCCTCTAGAAGTACCTAATGCAGTTCCACTTGTAGATCTGGAAGTTTGTCTTTGTGAATCCTCCCTCTCCTTATAATATATTCAAGATCTGAAACAGGTGTCACTAGTGGCCCGTGAGGATTTGTTCTGGTATTTAGTCTTCTCGAAGCCACCTTTTTCCAATGGAGTCGCTAGATACATGATTACAACCAGGATAATGTCCACACTTTGTCTATCATCAAAGTTGGATATATGTCGTCTCCCAGGGAAGTTGAGCTTCAATCTCTTATCCCTGGCAAAGGTGCCAATTTGTTAGCACTCCAGGAAACTCTTCTAGATTGCAACTCGAAGATGCTTGGTAACTTAATTATTTTCTCAATGATGGGTAATATGGATCAAGTTGGATGACTTAATCAAAACTCATTCACTCAAAACATGCATAAACACACTTAGATAGACAAGGATTTTAACCACTATTGTTCAGAGAGTTTATAAAAGGTAGATGTATGTAGAATTCTTATTATGCTAGCAGACTCATACACACAGCATATATGAATGACTAATCACAATAAGTAAATGATACCTACTATTCAATTCATCAATACAAAGATAGGATGATAGTTATCTAGAATTAGACAAATAGAACAAACATGAAATAAACATTCAAGTGCAAGTACAGAAAGGTAGAAAATGAAATCTGAACATAAATGGCAAAAGAATCTTATATTAGTGACATGAAATGAGAAGTATGAGAGTACAAGTATGGAAAAGTCTCCAAAGTCAAACCTTTTCTTCTACAGAAGTCATAAGCTTTATAGCCTTTACAAAATTATTCTGGATCCTGGAAAACTAGATCTCATTTGCTAAAAATAGATAATTAAAAAATAGTTGCTAGAAAATAGGAAAAGATCCTATTTTGATGGTCAATCTCCATATCTCAAAAAAATCCTCTTGGTCCTCAAAATCTTTGACAGCTGCAATACAAACTGAAGGAGAATTCAAAATTTCCATTTGGCAGACAAGTCACCTTTTGCCATATTAGGTGAGAAGCTTCATCGTTTTCTTCTTGGTGGAGCCTTTAAACCTGGAACAAAACCTTGATTATGATGCCTTTAATTATTATTTATCATTAGAGACCCTCCTTGAGGTGTTTGGATCAGAAAAATTCAGATCTATGCAAAACTAAGATCTCTCTGCCATGTCTACACTTTCGATGGCTAATAGAGGCAAAATTTGATCATGTTAGCTACAAAAGGCTCTATTTTCGGTGGCTAATGAACAGTTGAAGTGTTCACCTAAGCCACCGAAAAGCCTGTTTTAACAGGTAATCAGAATTGCAAAAAATCGTGTTTTATCTTAATGCTTTAAAGCTTCCATGATGCTCTTCAGGTGTCTCTTCAACTTGAATAGGGTTTGGGATGGTGGTAGAATCACTGGATTCCTCTGGATCATAAAGATTCATGGCTACCTCTGGTAGGGTTTCCAGCTTATGATGTGCTTGAGACTAAGGGGTTGATTTCTTTCTTTAAGCTTAGTATACTTCTTTTTCAGTTCTTGAAGAGAGTCATATAATTCAATATTTCTTTTAGTTAATCTTTCATTCCTTCTTTTAATTTCCCTTTCAAGAACTTCTAATTCATACACCTGCCTTAACAGTTGGTTGATCTTCTGAGATATGGATTCCTTGGGCTTGCTAGATGAAGCCTCTGCAACTTGTTGAATTTGATCATCCTTTGGTGTAGGCAAGGGAAGATCCTCATGCCCTGCTGCAACTTGATTTGCTAGGTAAGCTCCTTGCTCTTCTTCATCCTCAGAATCAATGTATGGCAGGTTGAGGACATTTTTGTCTTGTGAAGAAGCTTCTTCTTTCTCTATCTTCTCACTGACATCTAGATTCCTTTTGGCCTTCTTAGCCTTTGAAGTTGGGGAGGTTTGATCAACTGCAATTGGAGAGATGGCTCTCCTCTTCCTCTTTCCACTCCTGGGAGTGGAAGACTTCTTTGAAGAAGACCTCTTTTTACCCTATGGCTATAGCTCTGTTTCAAATTCGTTCCATAACAGGAAGTATGGCCAGGCAATGTTCCTCCTTTGCAGCAGCTCAGAAATAATTAGTTTGATCAAGCCATGATGAGATAATCTACCTCCAATTTTGGTTGGCTTGGCTCTGACTTGATGAGCCATCTAAGTCAAGCTTTTGTAGAGGTAAAAAGGTAGATTCAAGGGAATCCTGCCAATGAAGTGATTCATTAATTTAAAATTAAAGATCACTACCCTGTTTCATCTACCCTCACAAGTCATGTACACCATAATTGACTTCAACAGGTGCTGCCATTTCTCCTCGAGATAGGACGTACGAATGTTCTTCTTCCATACAACATTTTTGTGCTCAGGTTTCAGGTAGGACCTAGATTCAACATTCTTTGTAACAGTGGTCTTAAACCAATTTTCTCCTGTCCTTGGAAGCTCTATCACTTCATCTATAAGAGCTTCATCCACCTAGAATTATTCTTTGTCGATTACTGCCTTTCTACCATCAAATGTGAGAGCAAACGCTTCAGCTACTTGTTGATGAGATCCTTGGAATTTTTCACAAAACCTATAATAGCTTGCATCTTTGAACAGTTGACATACCTCGGGGTGTGATTCCAAGTAACCGATATCACCCAGCTCTTTCCTTAGGGTAGGTCCTCCTCTCTTCATTTTCTGAACTGTTTCTATGCACCTGCGGTTTGAAAATTCAAACTTGGGGAAGGTAACACAACGCAGGATTAGGGAAATTTGGCTCCGCAAGAAAAAAACACTAGGAATGAGGAAATAATCAAGGGAATGCCCTGATTTTGAGGGATATAGCTAGCGATTGAGACTTGAAAAGGGTAATGGCTTAGCTGATGAGACCCATAAACAGAAAGTGCAAGGAACGTGGTTTCATGAACTGGAATTACATTACTCGTAGTAATGAGATTGTCGATATAAGACAGGTGTAGGGTAAAGAGGGTTTGGGATTAGATAGATCACCTCAAACTCATAAAAACACCTCTTACCAAATCATAATTGACTGCTTATCCTATATTTTTGATGGCTAATGGGAAATAATAACGCTCCTATCCTGACGGTTCCTACATATGAAAAGATGTGTTGACTGCTTCAAAATTCCCGTGAATTCGGTGGCTAAGATAGCCCCGAATTTTATGTTTTAAGTTGTCAAAATCTAGGCTTTTCAGTGGCTGATGAACAGTTGAAATGTTCACCTAAGCCACCGAAACCTGAGCTTTGATTTCCTTGAAGAAAAACAAATTCTAATGTGTTTCATATTTCATTACATACCCAAAGCTCTCACAATGATCCTTAAAATTTTCAAAAATGTTTTCTGAATTCCTATCACTACGTGAAATAAATTGTCTAATTTATTTGAGGAGATAACATCTATCTCCTACTCGGGGATGGAAACTTCCCTGTGAGGTTCCAAGAACCACAGATCAAATGCCTTTCCTGTAAAACAAAAATCAAACCTATCTTCTAGTGTTTGATTGGGCATGGAGTTATTTTGCAAAAAACAAAAACAAAAATGATATTTACAATGACAAGGATTTGGAGCCTTAGATGTAATATATTTTCATAAATCGCCCATTGACAGGGCCATCAAACACTTCTTCACCTTCGAGACTTTGCAGTTTGAAATTGTTGTTCTATTGCACTTGAGTTATCACAAAAGGACCTGTCCACAGAGAATCAAATTTACCGAGTTTTCCTTTGTCTTGCCTGATAGCATCCCATTTCAGAATCCAATCTCCAACTTGAAAATTGTCCACCTTTTCTTTCTTGTCAAAAGTGTTTTTTATCTTCTTTTGGTGAGCTTCTCACTTCTCCACCAACTATTCTCTAATTTGCTGCAACTCAACCAAATCAAGCATTCTCCTTACCATGTCATTTGGTTCATCTTGTTCCTCTTGAAACAACTTGGCTACTGGTAGAACTAGCTGAATGGGGAAAATGGAATCAGTACCATAAACCAATTTGAAAGGAGAAGTCCCTATGGATTTTTTATCTGTCACTCTGTCAGCCCAAAGAGCAAACTTTAGTTTAGAATCCTAGCTCTTTTGATTTTTTCTCCAATAGTTTTTTGATGATTCTAACTAGGATCTTATTGGATGAATCAGGAAGGCCATTGCCTTGAGGATAGTAGTAAGTATAATGCACCAATTTAATGCCCATTGACTCACACATGTCAACCAATGCACCAGCTTTAAAAGTTGGTGCATTATTAGTCACTAGTCTTTTTGGGAAACCAAATCTGATAAATATGTTTTCATATATAAATTTCATGATGACTTGATGAGTGGCATTTCATGTGGGGATTTCCTCTATCCACTTGGTAAAATAATCAGCAGCTACTAGAATCCATCTGTGCTGACCACTGGATGAAGGATTAATCTCTCCTATTAAATCAAGACCCCACTGCTGGAAAGGACCATTCACTACAATAGGTATAAGGGGAAAATATTTGAGCTACTGCTTTCCTATGAATCTTTGGCATTTGTCACAAGACTTCACAAAGGTACACACATCAGAGAAAAGAACAGGCCAATAGTATCCAACCCTCAGAATCTTGTGAGCCGTAATTTTCCAGTAATGACAACCTCCACATATGCTTGGATGTAACTGATGCATGACTTGAATTGACTCTTCTTTATATAAAAATATGAGCAAAATACCATAAGGATCTTTCCAATACAACAGATTTTTAATTATGCAAAATTTAAATGATCTAATCTTAAGAGCTCATGATTGAGTTAGGCTAAGTTCAGGAGGAACTTCTAAATTTTGCAAAAAATGAATAATACCTGAATACCACTCACATGAAGACACATTCTCAACCACCTGCTGACTGTCATGCTGCTCTTCTGCTACTACCTTTGTCTACAAGATTGCTCAACTTATACCAATGAAAGTCATGCCTAGTAGATCACAATTTTCTTCAACCATAAGCTTAGCTAGGCCTTGGCCTTTTACTAGCTTGGTGGGATTTACTTCTATATCAAATTCAATCAGCTTTGCAATCCATTTGGCTCTATTGCCATCAATGTCAGGGTAGGTTAAGACATCCTTCACAGAAGCTGAAGGGACATAGGCAATGACCTTTGTATGTAAAATATAAATTCTGAAAGGTTTCAATGACTTAATAAGAGCATAATCTTGTTTTTTGATAGGATCATACTTTAGTTCAGCATCCCTCAATGTTTTGCTGAAAAAAGCAATTGGGTGATCAAGACCTTCATCATCTTTCTTTGCCACTGTATCATAGGAAAAAAAAGAGAAAATATAGAATCCCTTGGTATAATATGGACTAATTAAAGTAGGAGCTTCCATAATAGCTTGCTTGACTGCTTCAAAAGAGTTTCTTGCATTTTCTGTCCATTTGATTTCAGATTCCTTCCTCAACATGGAAGTTATGTGTTTCACTAACTCATAAAAATTTGGAATAAACCTCTTGACAAAATTTATCTCATCGAGGAATGATTGAATATCCTTTTTTGACCTTGGTATGGATAATTTCTGAATTGCTTCGACCCGAACAGGATCAACCTTCACACCCTCGACTAAAACTATGTGGCCTAGGAGTTTTCCCTCCCTAAGAGAAAATTGAGACTTTTTTGGTTTCAGAGATATCCCAAACTGTCTACATTTCAAGGGAAAAAAAACAAAGACAAACGAACAAAAAAAAAAAACCAAACAAAACAAAAAAAATAAAACAAAAAACCTTTTTTAAGTGCTGCAAATGTTCTTCATAACTATTTGATTATACAATGAGGTCATCAAGATATATCAGAACAAACTGGTCCTTTAATACCACAAAAGCTATGTCCATGGCCCTCTGAAAGGTGGCCCCAGCATTCATCAGCCCAAATGGCATCTTGGCATACATGAAGGTACCCCAAGGACTGGTAAAAGCAGTTTTTTCTTGATCATCAGGGTGTACAGAAACTTGATTGTAGCCTCAGAAGCTATCTAGAAATGACATGACACTAGCTCTTGAAATTCTTTGCAACATATGCTCCATCTTGGGTAAGGGGTAGTTGTCTTTCTTAGAGCATTTATTTAGTTTTATAAAATCGACACATAACCTAATGTCACCATTTTTCTTCCTCACTATTACTAAATTTGCAATCTATTTAGAATACCTTAGTGGGATTATGATTCTAGAATCAAGGAGCTTTTTTATTTCTTTCTCAATTATAGGAAATAAGAGTCGAATGATAGGCCTTAACTTTTGTTTGAAAGGGATGGTCTCCTTTTTTAGGGGAATTCTATGTTGAATGATATCTGTCTCATATGTTTTCATATCACTATATTCCCAAGAAAATATATCAGCAAATTCTTAGTAGCAAATTATTAACTCTGATCAGCAGTCAACTCAGTAGCAAAACTTAGGAAAATAGGATGACTTTGGATACCTATATTATGCTCATGGACAGCGGGGTCTTTCTCCCTTTTCACAGGTTTGAAGGGGACATCATTATGGTCAAAAAGCTTCTCAAGAGGTACCAAACCCCGAGATATATGATTGCTTGGCAACTGAACAATATTGTATTTGCCTATTTTCCCCTTCAATTTAGGCTTCTGAGATTCCTCTACATTTAGATTTTCTTGGTCAATATGAATATCAGAAATTCATCAATGACCTGGATAAATTTTCTAAGTTCATCATCATCCTCAAAGACTTTCCAATATTTAACATTATCAGGTAGGGATGGTCTGTATTTGACTTGGATTTCATAGTTCAATTTAGGAGGCATAGGAGGAATGAACATACTGGCAGAGACAACAAGGGAATCAGTTAGATGGTTCATAGTTATAGGTATATAGGAAATGTCAAAAATAATGAAAGAGTCCCTAAGTTTCCATACCTCATCTCTGTATGCCTTTATCGTGACATGCTTTGCTTGAAAATTGTTGTTCACATATTGTATGATGAGATCTGCATCTCGAAATATCTTCAGACACATGATTCCCATCTCCTTAGCATCCTTTACTCCCAATAGAAAAACCTCATACTCTGGTATATTGTTAGTAGTCTTGAAATCAAGTTTGTAAGACAAATGAATAGTCTCCTTTGAAGGAGAAATCAAACTACACCTGCACCTATTGAGGCTTGAGTACTAGCCCCATCAAAAAACATGCTCCAGACAGAGGTGGTTACTTCTTCAGGTAGCTGATAGGTAGGATTTGTGAGCTTCATAGGTGCTAGCTGAGAATCATCTATTTGCAGAATACATGCCCCAAAGTCTATGTCCACTGCATAGATGGGATGATTTATAGAATTCTTTTCATTATTGATGATGTAGGCAAGCTAATTTTTTCTATAGAGTCTCTTGGTTTCTCCTCCAAACATCCAGATTGTAGCATAAGGAAGGTCCATCTGTAGGGTACCACCTAACCTTTTACTCCATGAACGAGACAAGAGGAGGCCAAACTTGGGTGGGATATCAACAACTACTACATCCATCACTATGATTTTTGAAGGAAGTTGGGAGAGGTTTATGACAAGGTCTTTTATGAGGCCTAGGCATTTGACTTTCCTAGAGTCAAAAGAGAAAATATCATGGTAAGGTTTTGTGATGTTGAGCCCAAGCTCATCCATCACCGCTTTTGGTATAATATTGTGGATGCTCTTGAGTCAAGCAAACAATTGTGAAGGATCTTTTCATGGATGTTCAAGAATATTAATAAGGGTGGACAAGACTCATCAAGTTCTTCAACCACAGGACCTAGGGTTATTACGGGCTTATCATCTTGCAAATTTAAAAAGTCGGCATCTATGGGTGTCTTTGGTTGAAGAGATTTCAATATAGATGGCTTAAAGGAATCATTGTTCATAAGCTCTATTAAGACAAAAGGGATTTTCAATTTCTGAATTTCTGGTTCAAGATTGAAAGAATAAGACAATTTTTCAGAAGTTCTTACCTCTTTTGGTGGAGCTTTAAGCTGTATTTGATCATGGATTGATGGCTGCAATGGCCTTTGCTACTGTTTTGAAGGAGCAGCACTATTTTTTGTAGTAACAACAATCTTTTTAACAACAGAATTAGATCGTTTTGTAGGGACATGATTCTTCTCTACACGAGCAACAATCAAAGGTTTTTGAGCAGCAAGCTTAGACCTCAAATTGTAACCTCCTTGATCCTCTACCTGATACAAGGATTCTTTAGTGATCTACTTGTTCATGAGGGATTCCTCATAATCTTATTGTTTCAAGAAAGAGGGATCAACTTCATCTTCCATGCAATTGATATTTTCTTCTGCTTCTCCTTCTCCCTAAGTAAGCTCTTGCTCTTCTTCTAACACAACATTGTGGAAAGGAGCTCTGATTCTTTGTTCCTCGACTAGATTCCTATCCCTTTGGAGGATCTCAACCTGTGGGTTATTCCTTTTGTAAGGGAAAGTATTAGGGTTTCTGAGAGAAAATTCATTTGGCCCTTTACCTCTTATAGGTTGTTGACCTCGATCTTTAATTTTAGACATTCCAGCTATTAAGTTGTCCAACATCTTGGCCATTTTTTCCATTTTTGTTTCTGATGAAGGAGGATCTGAAGATTGCTTCTTCACATCCAATTTTCCCGTAAGTTTCTAAGATGGAACAATATTAGACACAAATTCAAGAGAAACATCTTGCATGAGTGATAAAGAAGCAGATCTTCTTTCTCTGAGAAGAATACAGAACTCATAATCAATAGCATTTGCATAAGTTATTTTGGCTGAAGTCTTTGTAGGTTTAATCTCAGCAGGGATCTTGCTGAACATTTTGTTAAACCTCTTTGTGAAATTTGAAATAGACTCGCCATTATCTCTCCTCAAATTGATAAACTCTGTGATATAGTAAAGGTGGTCTCTTCTTTCTCCCCAATGCTTCAAAATTATGTCATCTAGAGCTTCAATGCCAGCTACTTATCCAACAGGTAACTCTTTGAACCATTTCCTAACCTGACCATCTAAGCTCTGCACAAAAACCCTAGACTACACATCCTCTTGTTCAATGTTTATATTCTCAGCATAACTATAGAATGCCTCTAAATTTTCTTCAGTTGTAAAATCTCCCTCCCCAGTAAACTTAGGAATATATTTTAGATAATCTCCAGTAGGCATAGCAGAAAGGGGGTTAGGCAAATTTAGAGGGGCATATCTGGCAATGAGGATCTTTTCCATCTTATTCAGAGGGGCAACCATATTGGATGTGGGTATGGAAGGTGCAAAAAAAGATGTTGCTGGTGTGGGTGGTAGATGAGGAAGTATAGGTGGTAGATTTACCCCAGTGGGGTTTCCAGGAATTGGATCTACAAAAGCAGAAGTGCTTGAAGATTCCTCAACTTTCAAATTTTCTGATTCACTTATAATTTTCTGAGAACTAGATGCTTCAGTAGAAGAAGATTTAAAGGGAGGTCTATTCAAAAAAACAAAATAAGTTCCTCTATAAGTACCTGATGCATTTCCCCTTGTAGATATGGAAGTGTGTCTTTCTCAAGCTCTCCCTCTCCTTATAATCTCTTTAGGATCTAAACTAGGTGTCACTGGTGGCCTATGAGGATTTGTTATGGTATTTAGTCTTCTCGAAGCCACATTTTTCCAATGGAGTCTCCAGATAGATTATTACAACCAGGATAATGTCCACACTTTGTCTACAATCAAAGTTGGATCTATGTCGTTTCCCAGGGAAGCCGAGCTTCAATCTCTTCTCCCCGGCAAGGGCACCAATTTGTTAGCACTCCAGCAAACTCTTCTAGGTTGCAGCTCAAAGATTCCTGGTAACTTAATTATTTTCTCAATGATGGGTAATATGGATCAAGTTGGATGACTTAATCAAAACTCACTCACACAAAACATGCATAAACACACTTAGATAGACAAGGCTTTTAACCACTGTTGTTCAGAGAGTTTATAAAAGGTAGATGTATGTAGAATTCTTATTATGCTAGCAAACTCATACACAAAGCATATATGAATGGATTATCACAATAATTAAATGATACTTTCTATTCAATTCATCAATACAAAGATAGGATGATAGCTATCTGGCATTAGACAAATAGAACAAACATGAAATAAACATTCAAGTGCAAGTATAGAAAGGTAAAAAATTAAATCTGAACATAAATGGCAAAAGAATCTTATATCACTGACATGAAATGAGAAGTATGAGAGTACAAGTATGGAAAACTCTCCAAAGTCGAACCTTTTCTTCTACAGAAGTCATAGGCTTTATAGCCTTTACAAAATTATTCTGGATCCTGGAAAACTGTATCTCATTTGCTAAAAATAGATAATTAAAAAACAGTTGCTAGAAAATAGGAAAAGATCCTATTTTGATGGTCAATCTCCATATCTCAAAAAAATCCTCCTGATCCTAGAAATCTTTGATAACTGCAGTAGAAACTGAAGGAGAATTCGAAATTGCCATTTGGCAGAAAAGTCACCTTTTGCCAAAGTAGGTGAGAAGCTTCATCGTTTTCTTCTTGTTAGTGCCTTTAAACCTGGAACAAAACCTTGATTATGATGACTTTAATTATTATTTATCATTGGAGACCCTCCTCGAGGTGTTTGGATCAGCAAAAGTCAGATCTGTGCAAAACTAAGATCTCTCTGCCATGTCTACACTTTCGGTGGCTAGTAGAGGCAAAATTCGATCCTATTAGCTACCAAAAGCTCTATTTTCAGTGGCTAATGGACAGTTGAAGTGTTCTCCGAAGCCATCGAAAATCTTGTTTTAACAATTAATCATAATTTCAAAAAATCACGTTTTACCTTAATGCTTTAAAGCTTCCACTACCGCCATCCAAAACCCTATTCAACTTGAATAGGGTTTTGGATGGCGGTAGAATCACTGGTTGCCTATGGATCATAAAGAATCATGGCTACCTATGGTAGGGTTTCCAACTTATGATGTGCTTGAGACTAAGGGTTTGAATCCTTTGGCTGTAATTTTGATAGCCTGATTTTGTTGTAAAGCTTAGTGTTGTCCTTCATCAATCTGCGATTTCTTTCTTCAAGCTTAGTATACTTCTTTTTCAGTTCTTGAAGAGAGTCATATAATTCAGTATTTCTTTTAGTTAATCTTTCATTGCTTCTTTTAATTTCCCTTTCAAGAACTTCTAATTCATACACTTGTCTTAGCAGCTAGTTGATCTTCTGAGATATGGATTCTTTGGGCTCGCTAGATGAATCCTCTGCAACTTGTTGAATTTGATCATCCTTTGGTGTAGGCAAGGGAAGATCCTCATGCCCTGCTGTAACTTGGATTGCTCGGTAAGCTCCTTGCTCTTCTTCTTCCTCAGAATCAATGTATGGTAGGTTGAGGACATTTTTGTCTTGTGAAGAAGATTCTTCTTTCTCTGTCTTCTCACTGAAATCTAGATTCCTTTTGGCCTTCTTAGTGTTTGAAGTTGGGGAGGTTTGATCAACTGCAATTGGAGAGATGGCTCTCCTCTTCCTCTTTCCACTTCTGGGAGTGGAATACTTCTTTGAATAAGACCTCTTTTTACCCTCTAGCTGTAGCTCTGTTTCAAATTCGTTCCAGAATAGGAAGTATTCCCAGGAAATGTTCCTCCTTTGCAGCAGCTCAGAAGCAATTAGCTTGATCAAGCCATGATGAGATAATCTACCTCCAATTTTGGTTGGCTTGGCTCTGACTTAATGAGACAACTTAGTCAAGATTTTGTAGAAGTAAAAAGGCAGGTTCAAGAGGCTCCTTCCAGTGAAGTGATTCATTAATTTAAAATGATAGATCATTACTCTATTGTATCTACCCTCATAGGTTATGTAGACTAGAATTGACTTCAACAAGTGTTGCCATTTCTCCTAGAGATAGGACGTAGGAATGTTCTTCTTCCATATAATATTTTTGTGCTCAGGTTTCAGGTAGGACCTAAATTCAACATTATTTGTAACAGTGGTCTTAAACCAATTTTCTCCAGTCATTGGAAGCTTTGTCACTTCAGCTATAAGAGCTTCATCCACCTAAAATTCTTCTTTGTCGATTACTGCCTTTCTGCCATCAAATGTGACAGCTAAAGCTTCTGCTACTTGCTGATGAGATCCTTGGATTTTTTCACAAAACCTATAACAACCTACATCTTTGACCAGTTGACATACCTCGGGGTGTGATTCCAAGTAACCGATATCACCCAACTCTTTCCTTAGGGTAGATCCTCCTCTCTTCATTTTCTGAACTGTTTCTCTGCACCTGTGATTTGAAAATTCAAACTTTGGGGAAGGTAACATAGTGCAGGATTAGGGCAATTTGGCTCAGTGAGAACAAACACTAGGAATGAGGAAAGAATCAAGGGAATGCCTTGATTTTGAGGGATATAGCTAACAATTGAGACTTGAAAAGGGTAATGGCTTAGCTGATGAGAGCCATAAACAGAAAGTGCAAGGAACATGGTTTCATGAATTGGAATTACATTACTTGTAGTAATGATATTGTCAATATAAGATAGGTGTAGGGTAAAGAGGGTTTGCAATTAGATAGATCACCTCAAACTCATAAAAACACCTCTTACCAAATCATAATTGACTGCTTATCCTGTCTTTTTGATGGCTAATGGGCAATGATAGCGCTCCTATCCTGACGGTTCCTGCATATGACAAGACGTGCTGACCAATTCAAACTTCTTGTGAATTCGGTGGCTAATATAGCCCCGAATTTTATGTTTTAAGCTATTGAAAGCTAGGCTTTTCGGTGGCTAATGAACAGTTGAAATGTTCGCCTAATCCACCAAAAGCAGGGCTTTGATTTCCTTGAAGAAAAACAAAGTCCAATGTGTTTCAGACTTCATTACATACCCAAAGCTCTCAGAATGAGCCTTAAAATTTTCAAATTTTTTTTCTGACTTCCTATCACTACATGAAATAAATTATCTAATTTATTTGAGGAGATAACAGACCCTATGTTCTGATTTCCGATTTCCCAAATTCTCATTTCTGACATTTCAAATTCCGTAGATCTTATGGCAAATCGAAAGTGGGAAGCCAGCAAATTAGTTCAAAAAGAACCTGAGTATCCAATTTCCCATATTGCAATTATTCGGATTGGGAAATGGTGCATATCGCAAAGAACCCTAATAAGAATTGGAATTTCTCGTTCTCGATATCCAATTTCGAAAATTGGCTATCGTGTTCAAAAATGGGAATTTGTTTATATATATTGGAAATTATATGATTTTATTTAATTTAGAGATATGAGTTAAAAATTCGTGAAAATTTAATAATTTTAAAGAAATCATTGAAAGCTTAAGCTACACGATTATCAATAATGTTTCAATTTTTTTCAAATTAAACAATATTTACATATAGATGTGAGTTATATAGATTGCCCTAAAAGATTGATCCATCAGAGACAAGCCTCAAAGAAGCCATCAAAGGAAATACACAGAAGACATAATTGAATATTTCTATATACACAGAACCTTAGGTTTGATTCCATTTGAACAGGTAACCACTTTATCAAAACTCATTTTGTTTCTAGTATCGTTATCATTGTTCCAACAAGGCGTTAAATTTGAAATTTAATAATCAATGTTGTCCAACTTGTTGGAAAGGTACCAAGAGATACCAATCTCCTCTAAGTTAGTGCTCCTAACAATTTGATAAATCAAACCAACATGTCTATAAAAATTCATAACATATGTTCAAAGATACCTAAATGCCTGGACTCACGATAGCATAACATTTATATAGGCCAAGAAACAACTAGGTGTTCACGTGGAGATATTAATATATTTTTGCAATACTTGGAATGACACATTCCTTTTCATTTGGAAAAAAAACTATGGATATGTGTATCACACACCTAAAAATTATGGCCTTCATTGATATATCCATAGCCCACATCGAATACAATTTTTTGGGATAGCTACGAACATTGGCATATGCATATCACAAACACCATGCACTTTGAATGTTGCTTATACTCTAAAGTGGATTCTTCATTTTTTATAGCATGCTCAACAAAGACGACTAGTCACCTGAGAAGCCTGTAGAGCGGTGACAACCTAATCATGAATCTTAGCCAGTTGCTAAACAAAGGAAGAAGCGTTGTGTCGGTCCTTATGTTGTTGGGAAGAGGATTAAGGGGCGATAAGATGATAGCCATAGCAGGATTCAGTTGGGTTTTCAACGATTTCTTTTGCTCATTCAAGTGTCTTCACCCATATCGTTGGTCATAGATATTAAATTCCTTTGACTGTTATGTTACGGGTACCCACACAATCAAGCATGATGGGATCTCAATTGATCCTCAGGGGGTCAACCTACCAAATGAGGCATGCATTCCACTTTCTCTTCTCCCATACTCAGAATAGATGCTTTCTCAACACATGTGAGTCAAGCCTTGTAGGGGCAGGTAAGAAGGACAATAGGCTCCTACAAGTAAAGCGAAAGGAATTCCATTTCTTTCCACGTAATCGTAGGTCATGTTTTCTTAAGGATTAGATCAGGAAAGGAAATAGGGAAAAAAGAGAGATATTTGGAACTAACAAGTTTTAGTTTCTTACAATACCTAGAATGGTATGAGCATGAACTCACATTCAATGCAATATTTCTGGGATAGCCTTATGCCATTGGATTTAACATTAGCAATAGGCATACTGTAAAACTCAACATGGTGGCAGTAGAGCTTAAAGAACAAGCCAAGTGTTCACTAGTAAGTAGCGCCTGTCATTTTTCGAGCTTGTAGGGAGTTTTTGACATTCATCGTGGTTATGGTTCAGCTTGTCATAGCACCAATCATTTTACAGGAAGCCACAACCAAGGAAAAAATATTGCAACTCTTGGGAAATCCTACTTATCACGTTGTTATCGTTTCCTTTGTTTCTTATGATGCCTCTGCTCATTGCGCCCTAGCTGCATGGTGGAGTCGCCAACATAGTTGTTCCCATGGTTTTTTTTTGCTACCTCAAGACAATACCGGCACATCAAGGTGGTGAGGCGATGGGGTGAGAAGGGGATGAGGCAGTGGGGCGATGGTTGCGTAAAGGTCAAGGAACACTGCAAAAACAAATACATAAAACATTTCACATTAATTCTAGGCCACCCCTCACCCGGATGCAGGTGATAATATTCCCCATGGGAAGCGTGGGAGTAGTGTCCTGGAGCCCCAACTGTACCCCAATGCAACCCCTACCCCCTTCATGGATCATCATGATGACATTAATGTTGATGGCTTTACCATATCCCAAACATCGAGGTCATTCAAGGTTGTGTCCTTGTCTCTTGATGGGAGGTAACAATCCTTATGTCACGTTGTGCAGTGCTCCTCTCCACAAAATTATGGTGACCCAAGCGAGGTTTGTTCAGCACAATAGTCAATGCAGGTTTAATGTGGTCTAAGTGTCTGGAATTTTCCATTTCATTCATTTTCCTCTACGCAATTTTGTGAAGTTCGTCAGCTCCTCTGATCTCCTGGTGTTCATCGACAGTGCTAGTTTCCAACCTCAGGCTTCTTCTCCCACTGCCATTTTTCAGTATCTACTCCACTCAGCACCTTTGGTCCATTTAAATATGTCCCGTAGATTACAAGCCACCCCACATTGTGGACATGTAGGATGTGGAAATTCTAATGAACGGGTCACGACCCTCTCTGCAATTGTTAACACAGAAGGCTTTGATGTCGAAACTCCTGATCATCTGCATCAGCTTATGAACGATTGGGAGGATGAACCCTTGGTATCCCCCACCATGGTTAACATAATGGCCCTGCGTAGACGCAACTTCTGGGTGGTGAAGAACCTCCTAGATAGGATCATTATTCGTCTCACGGGTACTCAAACTGATCCTTCGGCGACTTCTTTGATTTCACTTGGGGACACCTATTGATACAGAGCAAATACTACCTCCCCCTCTGATTAATTTCTCTACTACTCAACAAGGAAAATCAGCCACTAGCATTTCCTTGGAATATAAGAAAACACTGTCGCTTCCGGACAAGAAGAGTCCCTCCAGCACTAGCGCATCGAGCAGTGAAGAGGACACCAGCAATGACTCCAAAATCCCTAAAAAAATATGGAGGCTAGAATACTTCCAACCCTTATTCCTACCTAGCTTAAAGTCGACCAAAATCACACTCGTAGATTGGATTCATCTTTGGTGTTCCCATTGAGGAGGAGACCTCTCCCAAGCATTGATTTTAGGTTCCTTGGATTTTGTTTTATTTGATTACATGGGCATTCTGTGTTTATCTTTCATAGTTTTTTGTAGCTGCAAAGCATGGTTTTTTTGTTTTAACACTGTTCATATTGCTTTCAGTATGATTTGTTTTTCCTACTATAGGGAGGATCTATTTGATGTTAAAATACTGATTTCCCAAGAGGGGCAGGCTTCTACATATACTCTTCTATACTCAGTTCACAGAACTGCCATCATGGCTTGGATTTTTGCATGTACCATTATTTTGAATCAATATATTAGACTCTGAACTTACACAAACAAAATGCTAGGCCACCCCTAGCATTAAATGAAGTCAAAGTTGAAATCACAGATCAAATACCAACATGCATCCGTTTTGCTATATCTTAAATCAATATTTTGGTATTATAGTCTATTTGGCCTCGACATGAGGCCAAATAATACCTCCAAGTATCTTACCGGTCCATTAAAATTCTTAATTTATTAATTTAATAATATTTCATGCAAATATATTATTGGGAATAAAAGATAATGTGTGATGTGTTTTAACGAATTGAAAATAGTAAAGTGTTTTATAGTGCAATATGAGGAGATTTTGTCATGAAACATGTAATATAATTACAAGAATTTAGTCTATGCCTTTTAATTAAAAAATAATAATAATAATTTAAACACAAAAATAAAATCTAAGTAAACTTTTATGTAAATAAGTAAAAACTATTATTGGATATAGCTTGGGTTGTTGGGAGGAATCAATTTTTTTTTAACAAAAACAGTAAAAGTTATATATTAAAAGGGTTGTGCACATCCATTCAATACAAAGTAATCCTAATTCTAGGAAAAAGGAGCTGATAGAAGAGGTCTACAAAAACTGCCAATAGAGTTGGCATCCAACTAAATCCTGCTAAGGAGTTCCTGCTATTAACTGTAACTAAGGAGGAGTAGATACGAACAAATTCTTGGTTCAGAAATATACAAAAAAATATAGAGAAGATAGAAGGAATTATTTTGGTTTTCCTGGAAACCCAACATGCTGGGTGACTGAGAAGATACGAGTTGATTGTGTTTGTTGGTATTATTTCTGTGTAACTTGTTTCTTCGCCAAGTTTATAAAAAAAATTGTATACACGCGATGGCTAGTAAGACTAATCCTCTTTGTCCCTTTCCATTTCGTCTGAGATGGCATTAATTAGTCTCTATTGACGAATTTCTATCAGTACGTATAGGCTTCAATGGAGGACACCGTTGCTAGTCAGCTAATCCAGGATTTGACCCGATTGCCATTTCGTTATCTCGTTACAGCGAAATTTGGCTTGGTGAGGGACTGGAAGTGGTACAACAATTGTTTCTATCCATTAATGGATGTCATGCCTCGTGTTGGTTTTAGCGTGGTTATGAGCCTTTCTCCCTCATTTCGTTCAACTATTTCTTGGTTGGTTTCTTGGGTGTTCAGGAACTTTTGTTTTATCCAGATTTTGTTGCAAAAACTGTTGTGTCTGCCTTTGTTAGGTTTTGTTCTGCATCTAAAACATCATACTATGTCCAAGAAGCATAGAACGTCTCGTCATTCTACGAGTGGTGACGGTCGTTCGCAACGAGTGGCGTGGGTGACAAAGGTAGATGGTTATAACAATGAAATTTCTCTGCAAGTTAAGTCAATAATAGATGACTAGGAAACCAAGCTTGAAAAGGAGAACCTTGCTCGTGATACTAATGCTAGTAGCCCAGATCACTATTGGATCGTCAAAAATATAATGGGCACCCTCATGGAGAAAATGCTAGCTATATGGAACCATACTAAGTTGGCTATTTCACAGGATACGACCAAAATGGTGGAATTAGATATGGTCATAACGCAAAGAAATGTGATGGCAATTTGGAAAAAATTAGCTCAAGGATTTGACTCCTTGGGTGATGGAGGTAGTGGCAGTGTCTCTATGGCTCCATCTGCTTCAATGAATGTCGACCCTACCGTGTCTACTACATCTACAGTGCCTATTCGGATTTCGAGAATGATTAGTCAGCTTTCCAAACGAGCTCATGAATCTAATGCTTTTGTGGGGAAAGTGGATGCTTCTGTGGAGAAAGAGGATGCTTCTGTGGGGAAAGCAGATGTCTTGGCCCTGAAGCCCAGTCTATCATCTTCATACGAGGAATTATTTGGTCCTTGTCGTATAGTTGAGGAAATGTAGGACATGCAGGACCCTGCTGTCACTATCAGTGGTGTTAATCGATGAGCTTGTTTTTGTTTTGTTTTTATCTATTTGGTTTTCCTTTTGTTTACATTTAAGTTTATGCTCGTTTTTAGTTTTCCAGGTGTCTTTATAAACATTCCTTCATAGTAATTTTGTACGTAGCCCCCCATGTATCACATGGGTTATTGTGGCTCTTATGAATATTTATGTAATTTTTTTTAAACTATACTTATGCAGCATATTCCATTTTATGTATGTTTTGTATTCTCTTTACACTACAACTATAGAGTTTTCTTCTTTTGACAAATAAGGGTGGTTGTTAGACCACTATTTTCACTTAACCGGAATGCTCGATATTCTGTAATTTTGTGTATAGTTTATTAATAGCGATGTAGGCTTACAAAAAAAAAATATGAAGTTTAAAGATCTAATATATCTAAATATATTGTTTCTCTTAATAAACCTAAAGTTTAAAGATGTATTATTCATGAATAGCTTGATTTGGGTATATGAAATTTATTTAAAGAACCAATGACAATTATTTATGTTAATAAATATGAAGTTACAAAATGATCCGAGGTATCAAGATGACTGAATGCATTTATTCTTCATTTATTTTAAAACATTGTTTAATAACATTTTTTTGAAAGTCGAAATTGGGAAATAAGATATAGGCTCCAATTGGAGATCTAGATTTACCATAAACATTTGTGGAAAAGAGAAAATAATACGAACGGAAAAAATATAACTTGAAACACCTAACGATTCTAAAAAAATTGAAGTTTTTTTATTTGTGGTACTCAAAGGTTGAAAACCGCAAATAGGAACTTCGACGTTTTTTTATTTGAAAAAACAAAACTTCCGATATTGGAAATGTCGCAATCTGGAAATTGGGGAATTGGAAATTGGAAAATAGGGTGTTTGTTGTTAGAAAACATAGAACATATGATTTCCGGAATTCGAAATGTTGGCAATTGAAAATTGGGCATTCGCAAATTGGAAAATCGAGTGTTCTTTAATGCAAAACATAGGATTTGTAGAATGTGAAATGTCAAAAATGGGAAATCAATGGATAAAATGTGTTGATTTATATACTGATTTTCCATTACAAGCTTGACATATGAAATGTACATTGAAAAAATGTATTTATTCAATTTACATACTATTTTATTACAACTCATAAATGGTTATTGATTTCTAATACTAATTTGTCAATTAGTATTACCTCACACAAATTAGTATTACCTCACGCGTTAAATCAAGTGAACTCAATCAACTCATCATGTATTTGGTTTCGAATCTCTATCTCGAACGTCTTTTACAAGCATGAGCTGCTACTTGCAATTATATATAGTGATCTTGTAGAAAATTGACAACTAAAAGAAGGAACTATAATCAAAATTACCCAATGTTCATGTAACATTGTACAAATGTAACGTACGTTTAATTTCTTCGTTCTTTTTCTCTCAATCAATTCCACACTATTGATACATCCAATGTTTTTCTATTTCATTAATTTCTAACATTCTTCATCTCACAGGACTATGGCATTGGTTGCACTCGAGGTTGTCACGGTGGATGCAACAATTATTGGAGATGTTGCACCTTACCACTTACCTGTACCTTCTCCTCCTGAGAGTAGTTCCTCTGTTATAGTCAACACTAGTTCAATAAATGAAAACCCTAGATTTGCTGGATCGACTATCCCATTCACATCACTTTCCTCTTATAGCAAAGTTTGGAACATTCAAGGCCGAGTTATTGCCAAGACAAACATACATTAATATGGCAACCAACGAAGCTCTGGAAAAGTGTTTGGATTTGACCTTGTTAATGCTTCGCACGATGAAATACATATGTATGCATTCAATGAATTGGCACTCTCTTTGTATGACCAAATGCAAATAGGAATAGTGTACATGGTATCAAATGGCACATATTTAAACACAGTTATTGTAAAAAGTATTAAGAAAGTTGTTAAAGTGTTTAGGCTAAACATTTTGAAATGAAAAATTACAACTGCACTTAAAAAAGTATTTCAATGCATATCGAAATTGTGTATTTTGCATGGCGTTGTTTGGAAAGTGTAGAAAAATAAATTTGCAAAGAAGAACATTACCAAAAGTTGAAAAGCATGAAATGTTAAATCCGAACATGTAAATTCCAATTTCCAATTAACGCTTTGCGATTTTTTCAAATCGAAAAGTGGAAGTCGGTAGGAAAGAAATTATATTCCAAAATCTGACATTTCGGAATCGGGAAATACTTGTTTTGGAGTCCAGAATTCGACATTTATGTTTCCACGAATTCCTATTTTTCGAATAACATTTCCATTATTTTATAATAGCACATTGGATTATTATATTTAAAAACCTCACTCCTAAACTATTATTATATATGAATCTATGAACAATAAGATTTATATATCTGACGACGCTGATGGAAATAAAGGTTTAAGATAAATGAAATTGCAATTTTTCTCATTGGTGTTAAACAAAAATTCTTTATATACAATGACAATGTTGGACAAGATAAAAAAGAACAAAATGCGTCAATAATCAATATTTTTATAATACAAGGGAGATAGCAAACAAGAGATGAAATGAAAAAATATGAAATTGCTCGTTCCTTGGTATTTCAAATCGTAATGGTACAAAATAAAGTGTTGGACATTCTTCTACTTTACAATCCTTACCCATTTGCATATGGTTTGGTAGCTAAATTTGCAACCGTGGTAAAGGTGGAACCATTTCCATACATTTTGGTAGTTAAATTTGCAATCGTTGTAAAGGTGAAAATATTCCAACTCTAAAGAATGCTTTAGCAAAATGTTGGAGATTATATTCTCCAGTATTTCATTTACAACCGAATTTAGTATAAAAGACTTGATCCTGACCTCCTCCTCATTATGATCATCCGAAAGGAGCCATGGGGGAAAGATGGTGAGTTGGGGAATTTGGGTGTAGATAAATCTCCATTTGTGAGAAAGGACAGAGCATTTGATACCATGTTTAAAAAGATATAGCATAGTACCTATCTGGAAGCCTCAAGAATAAACCTGTTGCAGTTTCGTTACTCATGATGATGGAAGACAAATGAGAAGAAGGGTAAACAAATAATGATACCTTATGTAAGTTGCAATGAGTAGAGAAATAGAAGGAAATTCCTTATCTTCACCAATCCCATGTCTCTCCAAAGACTATAGGCCCTTCGTTAGAAGTAGCACTGCCAACTTATCTTCCCATCTCTTCCCATTCTGAGCTTTGATATCACCATGCTTTGATTTTTTTCTTTGGCATCCATGAGAGGGGATATAATGACGCTTATGAGTGCAATTTTTGTGCACATAAAAAACCATAAATGATGTCCAAATGATATTTGCCTCAATAGGTGGCTCTATTTATTGACTAAATCTTACGAGATGTTATTATGACTTCACGATTTTCATGATGTAGTATATATATATAACTTGGGATTAATGTGATCTGTATATAATTCGTTCATCTCTTGGAGTGCACGAAAGGTCACTTAAACTTACTGAAATATCTTGGATTTGAAAGATTTGTTGTTTGCAGCGCGTGATAATGATTTACACTTAATGATTAAGAAAGAGAATATTAGTATAGGGTTTATACGCAGTATGGAATGGAAGCAGGGGTGTGACAAATGTGACAAATGGATCAATGATATGACAAATGTATACCCAGTATGGATCGATGAGGTGACAAATGTCAACTTTACATAGTATGAGATTACTTGAGGCTGATAACAAGTGAGAGTCACAGTCACTTCTGCGATTAATATGATGAAGCTCTCGCATAAAGGGGCGACGTTATGTTGATGTTATAATAACAATTGGGGTGACAGTCAATTCTGCGGTTAATATGATGACGTTATGGCAGCAAGAGGGGGTTTTATTATGACGTTAAGATATTTCAGTACGTTTAAGTGATTTTTCACGTCGTCCAAGAGATGAGGGAATTATATACATATCACATTAATCCCAAAGATTCAAAAGATCGAGAATAGAAATCGTGAAGGCAGCAAATTATTTTAACAAAAACGTGAATATCAGTTTTCCGATATTCAAAATATCGAAAATAAAAAATCGTGGAGACGGTAAATAACAGTAACAAAAACTAGAATTTCCGTTTCAGATATCCGATTTCGGAAATCCGATATCGTGTTTTGGAAATCGGAAATTGAAAATGCGAAAATGGTTTTTGATATTTATTTAAATTTAATTTAAGGAAATAAGTGTTGATCTAAAATTTGTATACATTAATTTTTATACGTTAATTATTTCCTGATATAAATCTATTTCATTAATACGGTTTTTGACATGTCGGATTCTGTAAAATACTATTTTTTGTTATAAGGAACAACAATATTCCAATTTCCAATTTACACATTTTCGATTTCCGACATTTAGGATTCCATATATTGTATGTGTTCAAATCAAGAAATGTCGAAGAGAGTATTTCCGACTTTCGACATTGGGGTATCTGAAACTGGAAAACGTCGATTTTGAGGTTTTATTTTAACTATTCATATTCTTTTCGCATAACTTATTTCTCTGCTAAGTCCATCCATGCTTTAAACTCGGTCTGCGTTATGTTCAATCGTTGTGCCTCAAAATTTGGTAGAAATAAATCCCTTTTACCTATGTATTTTTCAATTATCCAAATTACATATTTCATTACTTTGGTTGTTGTTATCAATTAACATATTTGATTACTCTGGTTTGTATCTATTTGAACTATAAACATTTAAAAATTGTTTGAGTAAACCACAAGTCATCACAAAATAAATTAAGAATCCAAAATGTGACATTTCTGTATTCACAAATCTATATTCTATGTTTTCCAATAAGGAACACCAATTGTTCCGATTTTCAATTCCTTGATTTTCGATTTGCCACATTTAGGATGCGGATTTTCGTTTTCCAACATTTCAGAATATGGAAATGCTATGTGTTCAAATAAAGAACTACGCATGTCCCTATTTCCTATTTCTGACATTTCGAATCTCGGAAGTTTTGTATTTTCAAATAAAGAAATGTTGAAGTTCCTATTTTCGGTTTGCGACGCCCGGGTATCAAAAACTGGAAAACTTCGATTTTGAGGCTTTATTTTGACTGTTCGTATTATTTTCACGTAACTTATTCCTTCGCTAAGTCCATTCTTATTTTAAACTCACCTTGCGTTATGTTTGATCACTCTACCTCTAAATGTGTCGTAGATTGTGACCTTAAAATTGATATAATTCATGGAGTCTGATGTTAGCATGCATATTTGTATGTTAAGAAAAGAAACCCCTTTTACCTATGTATTTTTCAATTATCCAAACTTGGTTTCATTCTTTATATCTTCTTGGTCAAGAGGGTACCTAACGATGCAATATTTAAACAAGAGTTTTTCACTGACCAGTACTGGAGAAGAATAATGAAAGACATATCAGGAAAGTATAATTATTTCCTACTTAATAACTTTCACAATGAGTGTCTCAATTCCTAAGACAGTTTTGCCTAAGACGAAATTATTTCAAATTTTCTTGGATGTTTCTTGAAAAAAAGCAGATATTTTACATCAACAAGTGATCAAATAAAAACATTACATTTATAGAGCAAACAATGAGAAGCCTCAACTACAATTTGCGTAGTGAATGTAAGCTTTTGTCTATCAATGTTTCCAATATCTATTGTAACATTTTGTAGGGTCATACCTTGGGCTTTATGAATTGTTAAACCTCGTGCCAGTGAATGTAAGAAGGAGATATGTTTTCCATTTCCGATATGTGAAATTTCAACAAAAACTTGATGATCTAGTTTCCGATATCCGAAATATCAGAAATTGAAAATCGGGAATTGTGGATATGTGAAATGCCCTTAACAAAAACTCAATTTTGTTGTTTCCGAGATTCGATTTCGGAAATTGGGTATTGTGTTTTGGAAATTGGAAATTGGAAATGTGAAATTTTTATTTTAATATTTATATAAAGTTCATTTAAGGAAATAAGAGTCGATATAAATTTTTTATATGTTAACTACTCCTGATATATAATAACTGTCCTACTTATAACTTTCACAGTGAGTGCTCAGTTTCTTGAGACAGTTTCTTGTTGTTTTTATCTATGTTCTATGCATATACAACTATTCTTCGTGCATTGGCTTGTTCATTGTCATTAGTTGGAATAATGGGTACAAGAAAATCATAGAGTTGTTAAAGAATTAGAAGCTTCGATTGGTGGAAGGGACACATTTCTATATGTATTAACTACAAAGTATATCGATATAAAGCAGAAGACAAAAAGAAAATGTTAACTGATTGCATGTTGGGAACTAAGAATTTTCTTGGAAAATAATATTGATGGAATAAATCCTTTTTTTTCAGGTTTTATCTTGATAATCGTAACAAAGAAGCAATATAGAAGAACAAAATGCACTTTGAAAAAGGATATATAACAAAAAAGTTGATTTTTGTTTTGTACAAAAGAATGAAAACTTGTGCTAAGAAATAAGAGAAGAAAGTTGTTAATTTAAAAAATAAACAAAATAGCAAATTAGTATTGTATTCAAAAGTAATCATATAGATTGCATCAACAGTTTAGATAAAAAATGTTAAGTGATAGCTTGTAGAGTGAAAGTATCAAATTGCAAAATAGAAGTGCTATAAGGGAGTTAAAAAAAAAGACCCTACTATGTTGAGTTGTGAAATAAGGATTTAATAGACAATTGAAAACATTCGTTATAGAAAATAAAGAATATGAGAATATATCAGGTTGAAAAAAGGTATATATTTATGTATCTGGTGAAGTTGTCGATCATGTATTTTCAAAGAATATGAGAATATATCAAGTCAAAAAAACGTATATATTTATGTATCCAATGAAGTTGTTGATTATGTATTTTTAACTATGACAATTACAACTTTTACATGCGCAATTCCACAGAACATATTACTTCTAACTGAAAGAGTAAGAAGTAATTGCTTGTTGCAAATCCTTTGTTTTATTTCTGTAATTGATGTTGATTCAGTTGAGAGAAGACACAGGTCTTTTACTGATATGGCCAAACTTATTCATACAGACAATAAAGAATATGCTTATGTATCAGGTGGAACAAACCTGTATATTTATGTATCCAGTGAAGTTGTTGATTATGTATTTTCAACCATCATGATTACAACTTTTAGGCATGCAATTCTATAGAATGCCTATGTTCTAACTGAAAGAGTAAGAAGTGATTGTTTCTTGAAGATCCTTGGACTATTTCAACAATTGATGTTGATTCAGTTGAGCGAAGACATGCATCTTTTGTTGAGATTCCCACGAGTTGGTTTGCAGCATCATCAAAATCTATCACACCATGAAGATATCTAGTTTCATCTTTCAATTCAACCTTTAGTATGTATCGGTAGTCAAATTCGGGAAACTCTCCATCACATTTACTACAATTCCAAATGTCTGCAACTTTGTCGTCAATATTTTTCATGCATTGTACAACCATCAACAAAAAGAGGGCATGCAACGAAATGAAAGTCATACATGTTAACATTTGTGATGGTTGCAACAAGAGAATACCAAACAACTTTTCCAGATGCTTGAAGAGTTTGTAGCTCATTGATGGTAATGATTTTATGAGCAACAGAACGGGAGGCACTGAATTTGCATCTCAAAGAGGGTGATGCTGAACGAAATCTATTGTCATGAAACCATTTATGCAAAACTGAATTTTGTTCAATATTTGGGTTTATAAATATAGTAGAATTGGAGATAGTGCCAATAGTTTTTCCATTAAAATATGTAACATGGTTGCCTTTGATTGCTACCGCTGGAGGAGTAGGTAAACCGCGAAGGCTAGAAAGCTCAGCTCCTTGGATTTGACAATGGTCTCCCCAAAGTGTTATGTCAATACTATAGCCTGACATGTCATGGAGTCCAATGGTCCACCTAACAGTTTCAACACTGTCCTGCTTTAGTATCGTGGATGTAGGTGAAATTGAAATGACAAGTCCAACAAGCTCAACAATGAAATTTACTTGCATAGTTTGAATCTCCTTAATAGTTTTAAAGTTAAATCAATATAGAGGTATTAAGGGGTATTCAGCTAAGCATGGTTGGATGGTTGAGGAGGAACCTAGAAAAATATCATTATGGCTTTTCAAATGGTTGAAAATTGGATTGGATGCTTTGACTGTGCCATTTGATACCATGTACACTATTCCTATTTGTATTTGGTCATACAAAGAGAGTGCCAATTCATTGAATGCAGATAAGTGTATTTCATCGTACGAAGCATTAACAAGGTCACATCCAAATACTTTTCCTTTCCCTCGTTGGTTGCCATATTCATGTATGTTTGTCTTGGCAGTAACTCGACCTTGAATGTTCCAAACTTTGCTATAAGAGGAGAGTGATGTGAATGGGATAGTCGATCCATCGGAGCCAAGGTTATCATTTATTGAGCTAGTGTTGAGTGGAACAGAGGAACTATTCTCCAAGGGAGAAGGCACAAGTACGTGGTAAGGTGCAAGATCTCCAATAATTGTTGCATCCACTATGACAACCTCGAGTGAAAGAAATACGATAGTCCTATGAGATGAAGTATGTTAGAGTTCAATGGGAGAGAAAAACATTGGATGAATGAACAGTGTGAAACTGATTAAGTGAGAAAAAAACAACTTAGAAATTAAACGTACGTTACATTATGTACAATGTTGCATGTACATTGAGTAATTTTGATTATAGTTCCTTCTTTTAGCTGTCCATTTTCTACAAGATCACTGTATATAACTGGAAGCAGTAGCTCATGCATGTGAAAGTCGTCTGAGATAGAGATTTGGAACCGAATAGATGATGAGTTGAATGAGTTCACTTGTTTTAATGAAGAGACCTATACCAGTGGGCAAAGGTTGACAGCACCGTGTAGCAATACTAAAATACAATATTCAATTACCATAGTCTCCATATTGTGATGGTTATTTTTTCTTGTGGAATGAAACAGGACATGAAAAAAAAATTGCAATGTAACATAATCATGTGACCAGACTAAAATGGATATATAAAAACCAAAATAATTTGTATTAACGTATTTCATTACTCTGGTTGTTGTTATTCATTAACATATATCACTATAAATATATTCTCATAAATATATTTCATTAATCCGATTTTCGACATGTCGGATTCCACAAAATACTATGTTTTGGAAAAGGAACACCACTATTCAAATTTTGATTTCCGCATTTTTTATTTTCGACATTTCATATTCTGAATATTGTATGTGTTCAAATCAGAAACTACGCATTTTTCAATTTCTGATTTCTAATAGTTGGGATTCTGAAAATCCTATGTCCTATGGTTTCCATTAAGGTGTTCATATGTTCCAATTTTTTATTCCCCAAGATCCGATTTGCGACATTTTCGATGTCGAAAGTTTTCTATTTTCGAATAAAGAAATGTTGAGGATAGTATTTCCGACTTTTGACGTCAAGGTATCCGAAACCGGAAAATCTCGATTTTGAGGTTTTATTTTAACTGTTCGTATTCTTTTTGCATAACTTATTTCTCCACTAAGTCCATCCTTATTTTAAACTCGCTATGTGTTATGTTTAATCACTCTGCCTCAAAATTTGGCGCAGATTTTGGCCTCTAAATTGTTACAATTTGTGGAGACTGATGTTAGCCTGCATATTTGTATGTTAAGAAATAAACCCCTTTTACCTATGTATTTTTCAATCATCCAAACTACATATTCCATTAATCTGGTTGTTGTTATTGATTAACATATTTCATTACTCTGGTTTGTATCTATTTGAAATATAAATGTTTCAAAATTGTGTGAGGAAACCGCAAGTCGTCAAGAAATAAATTAAGAATCAAGAATCCAAAATTTCTGAATCCAGAAATCTATGTCCTATGTTTTTCAATAAGGAACACCAATTGTTGTGATTTTTGATTCCCCAATTTCTGATTTGCAATATTTAGGATGCAGATTTTCGATTTCCAATATTTCGGAATTCGAAAATGCTAAGTGTTCAAATAAAGAACTACGCATGTCCCGATTTCCTATTTCTGACATTTCGGATCTCGAAAGTTTTGTATTTTCAAATAAATAAATGTCAAAATTCTTATTTCTGGTTTGCGACGCCCGTTTATCAGAAATTGGAAAACTTTGATTTTGAGGCTTTATTTTGAGTGTTCGTATTATTTTTACATAACTTATTCCTCGGCCAAGTCCATCATTATTTTAAACTCACTCCGCGTTATGTTTGATCGCTCTGCCTCTAAATGTGCCGCAGATTGTGGCCTCAAAATTGGTACAGTTCATGGAGACTAATGTTAGCATGCATATTTGTATGTTAAGAAAAGAAACCTCTTTTACCCATGTATTTTTCAATTATCCAAACTTGGTTTCATTCTGTATATCAGCCTGGTCAAGAGGGTACCTGACGATGCAAGCTTTAAACAAGAGTTTTTCACTAACTAGTACTAGAGAAGAATAATGAAAGACATATCAGAAAATCTTTGTAGTGACCTTGCAGCTTTAGGCTAGGTTTTTTACCTAAAACAACTACATCATAAAACTAATACCTGTCATTTTATGTGACATAGCATGGGTATTACATGATTATAAAGTTACATAACCAATACAAGTCAGAGCGCTTTTGCAACAAAGCAGGAGTAAGAGTCAATTAAAACACCAGAGCAATGTTTCACCATCTCATAAGAAACATTTTCATTTAGCAAAAAACCTAATACCTTTCATTTAAGCCAAAAAACTAATACCTATCATTTGATTCATAGAGCATGACACAACTAATACATGTCACAAATTTTTAGCAACAGAGCAAGAGTTACACTCCATTAAAACAGAGCAACGGTCTTTCACCATATAATAAGCAGATTGAATGAATATTCAAAACAATTAAGAAGAACTAAGGAATACCTGCAAATTTAACAAGCTACGAAATCCTCTGATGGAAACTCTAAGTGTTAATGAAACGCGGCAAAATCAATATTGTATGTGTTCAAATCAGAAACTATGCATGTTTTGATTTTTGATTTCCAATATCTGGGATTCTGAAAATCCTATATCGTATGTTTTCCATTAAAGAACAGCATATGTTTCAATTTTCGATTCCCCAAGATCTGATTTGCAAAATTTCCAATGTCAAAAGTTTTCTATTCTCAAATAAAGAAATGTCGAAGATAGTATTTCCAACTTTCGACGTCGGGGTATCCGAAACCGAAAAACCTCGATTTTGAGGTTTTATTTTAAATGTTCGTATTCTTTTCGCATAACTTATTTCTCTGCTAAGTCCATCCTTATTTTAAACTCACTCTGTGTTATGTTTGATCGCTCTGCCTCAAAATTTGGCGCAGATTTTGGCCTCTAAATTGTTACAATTTGTGGAGACTGATGTTAGCCTGCATATTTGTATGTTAAGAAAGAAAGTCCTTTTACCTATATATTTTTCAATTATCCAAACTACATATTTCATTACTCTGGTTGTTGTTATTCATTAACATATTTCATTACTCTGGTTTGTATCTATTTGAAATATAAACATTTCGAAATTGCGTGAGGAAACCACAATTCGTCAAGAAATAAATTAAGAATCGAGAATCTAACATTTCCAAATCCGGAAATCTATCTCCTATGTTTTGCAATAAGGAACACCAATTGTTGCGATTTCAATTCCCCAATTTCCGATTTGCCACATTTAGGATGTGGATTTTCGATTTCCGACATTTCGGAATTCGAAAATGCTAAGTGTTCAAATAAAGAACTGCGCATGTCTCGATTTCCTATTTCCGACATTTTGGATCTTGAAAGTTTTGTATTTTCAAATAAAGAAATGTCAAAGTTCCTATTTCCGATTTGCGATGCTTGTTTATTGGGAATTGGAAAACTTTGATTTTGAGGCTTTATTTTGAGTGTTCGTATTATTTTCGCATAACTTATTCCTCGGCCAAGTCCATCCTTATTCTAAACTCACTCTACGTTATGTTTGATCGCTCTGCCTCTAAATGTGCCGCAGATTGTGGCTTCAAAATTGGTACAGTTCGTGGAGACTGATGTTAGCATGCATATTTGTATGTTAAGAAAAGAAACCTCTTTTAACTATGTATTTTTCAAGTATTCAAACTTGGTTTCATTCTATATACCGGCCTGGTCAAGAGGGTACTTGACGATGCAAGCATTAAACAAGATTTTTTCACTGACCAGTACTAGAGAAGAATAACGAAAGACATATCAAAAAATCTTTGTGGTGACCTTGCAGCTTTAGGCTGGATTTTTTACCTAAAACAACTACATCATAAAACTAATACCTATCATTTTACGTGACATAGCATGAGTATTACACGATTATGAAGTTACATAACCAATACAAGTCAAATCCCTTTTGCAACAGAGCAGGAGTAAGAGTCAATTAAAACACAACAACAATGTTTCACCATCTCATAAGCAACATTTTCATCTAGCAAAAGAACTAATACCTGTCATTTGAGCCAAAAAACTAATACCTATCATTTGATTCACAGAGCATGACACAACTAATACATGTCACAAATTTTTAGCAACAGAGCAAGAGTCACACTCAATTAAAACGAAGCAACGGCGTTTCACCATCTAATAAGCAAACTGAATGAATAGTCAAAACAATTAAGAAGAACTAAGGAATACCTACAAATTTAACAAGCTATGAAATCCTCTGATGGAAAACTCTACGTGTAAATGAAACGGTGCAAAATCAATATAAGAAAAACAAAATCAAGCAGTAAGAAATAGTGGTTACCTGAAGGCATGTTTATATGTGCAAAGCAAAAGCGATGCAGCACCAAATGTGGTAAATCAAGTATTGTAAAAAGATCTTCGAGACCATCATAAGATGAGAAACAATAAAGATATAGCCCCATGTCTGAATCAAATGACCAATTGTCTTGCATTAATGGAGCAACAATGCATTGATGAAGCATTAATGTGAATGAAGGGACCTCGGTAAAGTGTATTTCATCAACTGAAGCACCTATGAAACAATACCACAATCGAATTGACCCAAAACTGAGCGCCTAAAGGAAGAAAAGCGCTGGAGAAAATGTTAGGCTAAACACAAATAAACTGCTGAACCAAAACTCGCAAAATCTTGGCAAGGGCTATTCCGAATTGGGAGAAATGAACTGTAGTGAAGGACAACGAAATCCTGTAAAATGACAAATTTCCAGAACCGGTGGTGGAGGAGTGTTGTGAAAACACGCAAGCCACCTGTCGAAAAAACACGATAAACACCAAATGGGAAGAAGGATCCGCAACTGAAAATCAATCCATTCACGCACAACATTAAACACCTGTGGTCTACAGGACATAAGTTCCAGAATCGAGATTGCAAAATCAAGGACCCAACTGAAGTGCATTAAAAGAAAAATTGATCAGCGTACATGCATGAAAAAAAAGGTAAGGACAATCAATCAATCATGCACAGTAACAGTTGTAAAAGGCGGGCATTTAGTGAGCGCGGCAATGATGTCCTTTCAGAACGTGTATTTAACTGATCAACTCCATTCTGCCTTCTTCAGTTCCTGTTGGATCACAGGATATAATAACCAACCATGGGCATGCTGTACCTACCAAAATCTTAAATAGTTACTCTGTAAAAGAAAGCCTAATCGTTTTCAGAACGTGCACTTAACCAATCAAATTTATGCCGCCTTCTTCGGTCCTTGCCGGATCACGAGATATAAGAACCGAAAATTTTAACCATGACGTGTTGTAGCTAAACTCGCAAATTACCAGGCGACGCGTGTGTCGAAATGTTAATGACCAAAAAAACAAAGAATCTTTTGAGACTGCTTCTTTCATTGTGAAAACGTCTACGACATAAATATGTTATTATACTTTTTTTTTGTTGTTGTTGCCTAAATAATTCTCTCTATTAATGGTATTTTTCATTAACAACAAAAACATCACCACTACAATGACATTTGTTGAATAAATCAATACAAGGACCATAGGTAATAGCAATGAAATATGTGCTAATTGATACGTATAAAATCATTTGATGTGTGACACCTATATATTGGGCAAACAAAAGTATTATCTTAAATGATTATATAACTTTATAAACATGTGGGTGTATTCAAATCTCGTCTTAGAATGTGGAATAAAAAATAAGGTAAAATCATTTGAAAAAAAATTATTTCGGTCAACCTTCAAATAGTGTCACGCCTTTATCTTCACATGCAATCTTTAAAAAAGCAAAAAAAATAAAGCATATCCGGACGCTATGAAGTGGAATGCCAAAATGAAGTAGGGGTAGATATAATGAACAAGATAGGAGGAACAACCTATTTTGGAAGTTTGAGGTTTTGATGAATTCAACATTTAGGAGCTAACTTTTAATAGACATATGATGAGAGGACTTCATGAAATATGTTGTGATTTTTTTTCCTTGTCATTTTATAATGATTACGAGGGTATCTGAGTGATTACATATAAATCTAAAAATAAAAATAACATGAATTTTATATCAATGGGATAAATATAAGAAGATGTTCCTTATTCTGATTATTGTTTTTAATGAAAGTATTTGTAAAATTTTAGTGCACTTTGTTGGTAATTTGTACTGAAATGACTTTGGTGAAGTTTCATGTTGTATTGGAATTGAAGTAATTTTGTATTTGATAATTTGTAGTGAAATGACTTTGGTGAAGTTTTATGTTGTATTGGAAATTAAGTAATTTTGTATTTGAGTTGCAATAGTATGATGTGTGAAGAATGTCCATGTTATAGGAATTCAACTTTGTCATAGGATTTTGGGATTGTCATTGCATATCTCTAGTATATGAACTATCCATTATCATAGTGTGAAGTGAGAACATCATTCCGATACATTTGATATTTGGCTTTTATTTCATCTTTGCTCTACTCACATTTATAAATTAAAAGGAATTTTTTGTTTATTTTGTTTCTGGGTATAGAGTTGCAAAATGCATTGTTCAACATCACATGCACACGTGTGTGTTCTAAGTTATTGAATTTTATAGCACAACTTTTAGATAAGTTTTATGAAGCTTATCTGGCCTTAGGCCTATTTAGTGAAACAATCATTTCTTGAACTTTGAAGTGACAACTAGCCACTACAAAGGAACGACCCTACACTTAATGCATATATCATTTATGCACAATAAGGTTTTTGAGAATTGTTATGAACCAAGGGGGGCATATATGGGATTAAATGACTATTATACAAGCCTAAGGGGGGCATTATGGCATATATGGGGTTTATTGTATATGTAATAGTGGTTGACCTAATGAAGGGCCTGCATATGTAATAAGTGAATAGGTATATATATAGGTCATGTAGTCATTATTAAAGGGAAGGGGTTAATTAGATGTATGAATGTATTGGGGTATTTAGAAGATATTATCTTATTCCTTAAGGAGTTATTGTGTAGAACCTGACAACAACGAAGCAAGTGGCTTCCTATAAAGTGGCCATACAATATTAGGGTATGCATGTTAATGGTAGAACTTGGTTGGAAAGAAACCTTGAAACCATTAATTGATAACATTATTTTGGATCCGTGAAGTTTTGTTTAGAAAAAAATGGCAAACCCCTCTTACCCTTGCTCACTCATTGACTATTCATTTTAGGGACTAGAGGCAAAACACTAATGTTAAGAGTGACAAGTGGCATGTTTACAATATGATGCAAAATTTTGATATGTGTCATGCCTCCGTATATCGTTGACACGTCTTCTATAGATGATTAAAAATGAAGGAAGTCGTCCCTTTAACTAAACATTTTCAACCTAATAACTACACATCAAAAGTCATTTGGGTTTAATTCAAGTAGTTGTCGGATGGAGTGTTATCCTCCCCACTCAAAGTCTATTCCAGTGAATGGAATAATGAGCTCATAAGAAGTATATTATGTTATGACTTTAAACCCTACTACTTAAAATAAATAAATAAATATAAATATACACACACACACACACACACAATAAAATAACATAACATATTTAGTAAATAATTTTAACCAATCCAACTAACCCCTTAAATGGCTCATTAAAAATTCAAGTACCCTCTTTAACTTTTCTAAAGTTGTCAAACCCAACTTCCCCACAAAGGGTGTAGGTGACACTATTCACATACATCTTGCAAACAAGGGCACGGTACATGCAAAAAAAATCAATATTATTGTAAGAGAGGTAGAAAAGTGGGATTTAGGAATTGTTAATGAAGAATTCTAAAAATTCAACGATTTTGCTCATACAACGAGTTTTTTACCGGAAACAAGCAATTTGTTTTTAATAAATCTGAATTTTGTGTTGTTCAAATCATGCTTTTGATTTTATAAATGGATTCAACACCTACAAATACCCCAGGGCACCCATATTATGTAAGTCTAAACACTATTCTTTGAACTTTTAGGATTACTTCAAAAAAATACCATTTTTTGTCAAAATCATGCCGAAAAATGTTGTTGGAATAAGGAGAAATCATTAAACGCTTAGGCTACACGATTATCAATAATGTTTCAATTTTTTCAAATTAAACAATATTTATATATAGATGTGAGTTATATAGATTGCCCTAAAAGATTGATCCATCAGAGACAAGCCTCAAAGAAGCCATCAAAGGAAATACACAGAAGACATAATTGAAGATTATCTATATACACAGAACCTTAGATTTGATTCCATTTGAACAGGTAACCACTTTATCAAAACTCGTTTTGTTTCTAGTATCGTTATCATTGTTCCAACAAGGCGTTAAATTTGAAATATATTAATCAATGTTGTCCAACTTGTTGGAAAGGTAACAAGAGATACCAATCTCCTCTAAGGTAGTGCTCCTAACAATTTGATAAAGCAGGCCAACATGTCTATAAAACTTCACAACATATGTTCCAAGATACCTAAATTCCTGGACTCACGATAGCATAACAATTATATTGGTCGAGAAACAACTAGGTGTTCATGCAGAGCTATTAATATATTTTTGCAATACTTGGAATGCCACATTCCTTTTCATTTGGAAAAAAAACTATGGATATGTGTATCACACACCCAAAAATTATGGCCTTCATTGATATATCCATAGCCCACATCGAATACATTTTTTTGGGATAGCTACGAACATTGGCATATGCATATCACAAACACCATGCACTTTGAATGTTGCTTATACTCTAAAGTGGATTCTTCATTTTTTATAGCATGCTCAACAAAGATGACTAGTCAACTGAGAAGCCTATAGAGCGGTGACAACCTAATCATGAATCCTAGCCAGTTGCTAAACAAAGGAAGAAGTGTTGTGTCGGTCCTTATGTTGTTGGGAAGAGGATTAAGGGGTGATAAGATGATAGCCATAGCAGGATTCAATTGGGATTTCAATGGGTGCTTTTGCTCGTTCAAGTGTCTTCACCCATATCGTTGGTCATAGAGATTAAATTCCTTCACCTATTATGTTACTGGTACCCACACAATCAAGCATGATGGGATCTCGATCGATCCTCAAGGGGTCATCCTACCAAATGAGGCATGCATTCCACTTTCTCTTCTCCCATACTCAGAATAGATGCTTTCTCAACACATGTGAGTCAAGCCTTCATTAGAGGAATTTTGGGGTCTAAAATGGGCCTCCTAAGGAAAATAATAAAATAATAGTTAAAATAATAAAATAATAGCTAAAATAATAAAATAATAGTTAAAATAATAAAATAATAGCTAAAATAATAAAATAATATTGATTAATTTTGGAGGAAGAAAGAAAAAAACTACATTTTGTGTTCGTATTTTCGATATATCTCCCTGTGTTTTTACTCAAATTTCGATCGGGAGAGCTCGTTGGATGCAGAATTTGATTCCGCATCCAACGAGTACCCACACTGCATACTTTTGATGGACCCCGCTACCCCAAAAACAAGAGATACCTGAAAAACGTGATGATGACATCATCATCACGTTTTTCAAGTATCTCTTGTTTTTGGGGTAGCGAGGTCCGTCAAAAGTATGCAGTGTGGGTACTCGTTGGATGCGGAATCAAATTCTGCATCCAACGAGCTCTCCCGATCGAAATTTGAGTAAAAACACAATGAGATATGTCGAAAATACGAACAAAAAAAGTAGTTTTTTTAATGACAAATATGTCAATTCAACCATTATGGTTGACTTATTTTATTGAAATTCTATTGGTTCTTGAATTCCAACTCACAAAAACTTATTTTGGCACATTTTCTTATAAGGCCCATTTTAGACCCCAAATTTCCTCTAATGGTAGGGGCAGGTAAGAAGGACAATAGGCTCCAACAAGTAAAGCGAAAGGAATTCCATTTATTTCCACTCAATCGTAGGTCATGTTTTCTTAAGGATTATATCAGGAAAGGAAATAGGGGAAAAAGAGAGATATTTGGAACTAACAAGTTTCAGTTTCTTACAATACCTAGAACGGTATGAGCATGAACTCACATTCAATGCAAGATTTATGGGATAGCCTTATGCCATTGGATTTAACATTAGCAATAGGCATACTATAAAACTTGACATGGTGGCAGTAGAGCTTTAAGAACAAGCCAAGTGTTCACTAGTAAGTAGCACCTGTCATTTTCTGAGATTCTAGGGAGTTTTTGACATTCATCGTGGTTATGGTTCAGCTTGTCGTAGCACCAATCATTTTACAGGAAGCCACAACCAAGAAAAAAATATTGCAACTCTTGGGAAATCCTACTTATCATGTTGTTATCTTTTCCTTTGTTTCTTATGATGGCTTTTCTCATTGCGCCCTAGCTACATGGTGGAGTCACCAACATAGTTGTTCCCATGGTTTTTTTTTGCTACCTCAAGACAATACCGGCACATCAAGTTGGTGAGGTGGTGGGGTGAGAAGGGGATGAGGCAGTGGGGTGATGGTTGTGTAAAGTTCAAGGAACACTGCAAAAAAAAATACATAAAATGTTTCACATTAATTCTAGGCCACCCCTCACCCAGATGCAGGTGATAATATTGCCCACGGGAAGCATGGGAGTAGTGTCCTGGAGCCACAACTGTACCCCAATGCAACCCCTTCCCCCTCGATGGATCATCATGATGACATTAATGTTGATGGCTTCCCCATATCCAGAACATCGAGGTCATTCAAGGTTGTGTCCTTGGCTCTTGATGGGAGGTAACAATCCTTATGTCACGTTGTGCACTACTCCTCTCCACATAATTATGGCAACCCGAGCGAGGTTTGTTCAGCACAATAGTCAGCACAATAATTTTCCATTTCATTCATTTTCCTTTACGCAATTTTGTGAAGTTCCTCAGCTCCTCTACGCTCCTGGTGATCGTCGACAGTGCTAGTTTCCAACCTCAGGCTTCTTCTCTCACCGCCATTTTTCAGTATCTTCTCCACTCAGCACCTTTGGTCCATTTAAATATGTCCCGCAGATTACGAGCCACCCCACATTGTGGACATGTAGGATGTGGAAATTCTAATGAACGAGTCACGACCCTCTCTGTAATTGTTAACACAGAAGGCTTTGATGTCAAAACTCCTGATCATCTACATCAGCTTATGAACGATTGGGAGGATGAACCCTTGGGATGGGAGGATGAACCCTTGGGATCCCCCACCATGGTTAACATAATGGCCCTACGTAGACGCAACTTCTGGGTGGTGAAGAACCTCCTAGATAGGATCATTATTCATCTCATGGGTACTCAAACTGATCCTTCAGCGACTTCTTTGATTTCACTCGGGGACACCTATTGATACAGAGCAAATACTACCTCCCCCTCCAATGAATTTCTCTGCTACTCAACAGGGAAAATCAGCCACTAGCATTGCCTTGAAATATAAGAAAACACTATCGCTTCTAGTCAAGAAGAGTCCCTCCAGCACCAACGCATCGAGCAGTGAAGAGGACACGAGGAGTGACTCCAAAAGCCCTGAAAAATATAGAGGCTAGAATACTTCCAACCTTCATTCCTACCTAGCTTAAAGTCAACCAAAAGCACACTCGTAGATTGGATTCATCTTTGGTGTTCCCATTGAGGAGGAGACCTCTCCCAAGCACTGATTTCAAGTTCCTAGGATTTTGTTTTATTTGATTACATGGGCATTTTGTGTTTATCTTTCATAGTTTTTTGTAGCTGCAAAGCACAGTTTTTTTGTTTTAACACTGTTCATATTGCTTTCAGTATGATTTGTTTTTCCTACTATAGGGAGGATCGGTTTGATGTTAAAATACTAATTTCCCAAGAGGGGCAGGCTTCTACATATACTATTCTATACTCGGTTCACAGAACTGCCATCATGGCTTGGATTTTTGCATGTACCATTATTTTGAATCAATAGATTAGACTCTGAACTTACCCAAACAAAATGCTAGGCCACCCCTAGCATTAAGTGAAGTCAAAGTTGAAATCACAAATCAAATACCAACATGCATCCGTTTTGCTATATCTTAAATCAATATTTTGGGATTATAGTCTATATGACCTCGACATGAGGCCAAATAAGACCTCCAAGTATTTTGGGTTGTTGGGAGGAATGAATTTTTTTTTAACAAAAACAGTAAAAGTTATATATTAAAAGGGTTGTGCGCATCCATTCAGTACAAAGTAATCCTAATTCAAGGAAAAAGAAGCTTATAGAAGAGGTCTACAAAAACTACCAACAGAGTTGGCATCCAACTAAATCTTGCTAAGGAGTTCCTGCTATTAACTGTAACTAAGGAGGAGTAGATACAAACAAATTCTTGGTTCAGAAATATACAAAAAAATATAAAGAAGACAGAAGGAATTATTTTGGTTTTCCTGAAAACCCAACAGGTTGGGTGACTGAAATATCTTTTGTGGGTCGATCTACTTCACTGGGAGAGTCCTCGCAATGACTACATTGATTCATTTGGGATAGATTCAACACTTCATCCTTGATGATATCCATCGTGCTCATCAATTCTTTCATATCTCTGTCATGGTCGTCGACGTGGGAGTCATGGCATCCAATATAGTTGGGAAAGTACCTGATATCAGAGACCAAGAACTTGACATTAGATTCGATAGTTCTATTTTCTTCAACTCCCACCGCCACAAAATCAGAAAGTCTGTGTAGATGTTTTTTGAGGTTGTCCTGCCCCACCTTGAGAGTAGCAAACCCTACGCCTGTGTCCTTGTTCACCATTAAGAGAGCACCTATCCAGGATGAAAGACCTAAAACTGAATCCTAGAGAGGGACAAGCCTGGGTAACAATAGCTTCAAGAGATCTTGGGCATTGATAGCGTCAAGAGAGTCTGCTTCAATGGAGCCAGGGTGTGAGTGAGGTAGGAGAAGGGAAGCGTTTGTCTTAAGACAACAATCTATGAAACTTCTGCAACCTTCCAAAGAAATGTTGGCTTGCACATGAAGGGAGGATGAGGATTTAAGGTCGAGAAGAGGAGGAGGCCACATGTCCGCATAGAAGCCACTAGTCCAGATGGTAATGAGCATGTGAAACGATGGCAAGAAAAGGGGGTCTTGACCCTTCGAGAAAGACTTAGGGTGTTTCATGAAAAGAGTGTGAGGTTTTAGGGAATGAACTTGAACCCATCACCTTGGTCATTATAATTCATGGTGCCTAGGAACAAATAAGCACCTTTGTTAGCCAATTGGTCAGCTAGATCATTATTTCCCCTGAGGATGTGGAAAAACGAAGTGTGAGGGGGTAGATTTAGAGAGACATTTGGTCATAGAGTTTTTTGTAGTTGATGGATCCTTTAGAGTAGCTCAAATGCATATTTAGGATGACTTGGTAAGAATATCCGAAGACAAGATGGATCGGAATGAATCCCCAGTCTATCATTTCTAGTCCATGAAGGAGCGCCAACCATCCAACCTTGTTGTTTGTCTTGATTCCAAGGCCCCAACCAAAGGACTTCACGATTTTTCCACCAAGGTCGAAAAATGACCCCTCTCGCCCCTGCTTCCCATGTTGGGAGGAATGACTGTTACCCTCCCCACCTAGGTTCATTTCTTGTAAGTGGCGTGATGGCCTTGTTGAGACCCTATGTAATGATTGAGTGAATTATGTAATATGGCCATACAACATAAATTACAATATAAATAATAGATATGAATTTGTTGAATTGTTTGCATTGTTTTGACATCTATATTTAATATGATTAATATATGAACCATTTTCAAAATACCAAATTATTTTTAAAACATGAAATTCAACAATAAAATCAATACAATTTCTTATAATAAAAAAATCAAATTTAAAGTATAAATAAAAATCAATTAAATCATAATTGCAAATATTAATAAAGCAACTTATCTTCTTCTATCAATAATAAGGCATTATCTAAAACTCATATTATTTTTAAAAGGAAAAGAGATTAAAACTAGAAATTGCCCCAAGAAGGTGCAACAATACGCCGAACATTTGTTGTTCGGAGAGTGAAATGGCTAGAAAAAAGAAAAAGAAAACCAAAAAAAGTATGGATAAAAGTTTAAACATCTTTTAGACCTGACCTTGTATAGTAAATTTCTATTTTTGTTCAAAAAAATTATTTTAATAATTTTATTTGCAAGGTATAAAGGATCTATTAATCTTGCTTGAAAAATAATTTTTGTTTCAAAATCATTACCTTGAAGATTTAATTATAATTTTTGTAGGAAAATTATACTGAGTTTTAACCATATTTTCTCCATTTTCTCTTAGGCCAAACTAAAGCTCTACATTTATCCAATTCATGATAAAATGGCTGAATTGAGGGTTTGTTTTAATAAATCTTTTAAAAATATATTGTTTTTTATGTTGAACCGATTGTCTATATTATCTTGAAAGTAAACCATGCAAAATCATTAAAGCAAATTTAAATATTCATGTATCTAAATCAAAAGTTATCTTGCTTGTGGTAAATGTGGTGGATAGATCCCAAGTGCAATTTAAAGACATTATAGTGCATTTATTGAAAAGCTAGCAGTAAAGAGTTTTGTGTTTTTAAGTTAAAATGCGTATTTTATAAGAGGTGGATTTCTATTAGAGAATACACAATGATGAAGTTAATTAAGTGTCACGGAAGTATATTACGAGTCAAGTATGGGGATTTTGATAACAAGTCTATGTAGGAAATGCGTTGAACAGATGGAATGAAAGGATTGGTGTGGCTGAATGGTTATGAGTTCCTTCAGCAGAAAGTGTATTTATTATTGGCGATTGTGCAAGGTTTGTTGAAAGTATTGGCAAGCCTCCACTTCTAGCTTTGTCTCAAGTTGCAAAGAGAGAAGGCATGTATTTGACCCAACTTATGAATCATCTTGAGAGGTCTACCACAACCATTATTGTAAAAATATTCATCTATAGTGACCAGGGGCTTACACCAAATTTAGCACATTTGAGCAAAAACGAAATTTTGAGCATTTGCGTTAGATACAAATAGTCATTACAACTCCCAATTCCAATATAAGCAACTTCTACTAAGTTGTTTTGTCAATATGTTGGAAACAAAAGCTTGTTTTTTAACAGAGTCTTTTTTTTTAAATGTGAGATGAAGTACCAGTAATAGATTGAAATTTTTGGTCAATACTCAAGACAAATGAAAATTGAGAACAACAATTTTATGTTTTGTATATCAAAATTTGTGATAAAAATTTGTATATTTTGAATATCTTATTGGTCATTAAGTGATGAACAATTTTATATTCTCTATATATAATTTCTTTTGTAACCATTGGAACTTATCAACCTCCCAATAATATATGCAATAACTCGTAAACCACATATATCAATAACTCATCAATCAACCTGGGTCGAGACTTCACATCAAGGGGATGCCTACCCTTTTAGCTTCACTATGATGGATCAATATGTGCATCCCTACCCCCCGCAAGAACTGAACATGTGACCTCCTTGGAGATAACACATATTCTTAACCATTGGTCTCTCTCAAATGCACATCATATCTAATTTCTCAAAAGGTGTTGATCCTTGTCATTAGGTTTGATTCCCCCAAGTTGCATGCCTCTGTGGGCCTATCTCACCCATAAAAAAGGGCCACCTAATGGGATAGGGTCAAGTGAATGTCCTGAAGCTTCTTTCATGAATTAGATTCCTAGTTAGAAACAAGTTTGCTTTCTCTAGTCTGCTTCCTAATGTTGACCAGAAGCATCTCTAAACTAGAAACCAGAAAATAGACCCCATCCATTTTTTCCAATCTTGAAAAATCAATTGATTCAAATGCCATGAAAGTTAAAACAACGCATTAATACTACATAATCACTTTAGTTACTTATTGGTGTATATGTATATGTTGAGAGAAAGAAGGGGGTATTTGTATTTTATCAATAGACCTAAAAGGGAAAAACATGTTCATAAGATGTTATTTTTTAATACATAACCAAAAATAGTTTCCACTGAACTGGTTCTTTGATAAATAAATAGGCATAAGACAAAATGATCTAAATTGCTTCAATATAGAATTGAAATATACATGACATAGACTTGGTTCAGACATGTACAACTCACCCATATCATGCACATAATTTATGTAGTTACCAATAACAAAGTCTCAAGAGAAATTTGTCAAATGGGATACAAGCAAAATCTAAAACCCACAAAAATTAAAATGAGGCATCCAAGTTTAAATAATTGCGGATTAATGCAAATACAACTAGAATACGACAAGTAATTTATGGAAAAAATATTGCATTCTCTCTAAGAAATTCACAATTCCATAAAACAAATTTATGGGTAAGTTACTATAGTAAACCCATTCTATCAAATATTTAAAGAATAATAAAAAAGTCACAAAACACATTGAAATTGATCTTGAAATAAGTTACAAGACCCATTCAAATAAAATAAATCTACCATTAAAAGTCCAATAACCAATGGAATAATAACTCCCTACTAAAACCATAGTTGTGAATGGCCAACAACATAATATAGTCAACTCGGCAGCTCAAAGGGCCACATGTATGAAATATTTGTGTTATTTGTTAAAATTGCATATGGTATGTTCTAAGTTTTGTTTAAGTGTGTTCAAGTGTTTAGTATGTATATGTAAATGTAGGTTCATATACTATATCGAGACATTAGTGGTATATTTATTATTTTTAAATTCTCATCATATATAAATATTTGTATAAATGGACAACAAAATCCCAATTTGAGCCGAACTGAAACAATGAATGTGCCGAAATCTCTCTCTTAAAGGACCTGAGATTTATATATAAAAGAACAAATTTTCCTAATAAAAAATAATAACGAAATAACAACAACAACAAAATTGCAACAACCTTTAAGAAACAAACGACATGCAACTGAGTTAATGGAAAATAGAAGAGAAAACATGATAAACTACAATAATAAAAATAAAGTAGTTTATATTGTTTCCAAATCACAACTATAAACACATTTGAGCTATAATTTAGTTAGTCTACAAGGTATTATGTTTGATGGTAGTTACAAGTTACATTCCAACACTTTCAACATGAATACAAAAGAGACAATATAAATTTAAAAATCATAAACATATGTGTAAAGCTTAAAAATATTAAAAACCATGTATATGTATGTATCCAATGTTGACATTTAAATTGACATAATATGAACATGAATGTTGTTAGATTTTTATCAATTAGAAAATATGATCTTAGGATCTTATCTGAGAGAATAACATGCACAACAATCAATCACAAGAGACAAGAGACACAAAGATTTATCCTTGGAGAAACCATAAAGAAAAAACCCCGCAACTTCCTCGGAGATAGAATGAGCACCAATGGCAGCAGTAAAACCCAAAGACAGAAAGATTATCTCCAACAATTGTTCTCTCTCTCACTTGTGTGAGCTCCTCTTCTCTCACCTATGCGCTATAGTTGGGTGAGTGTGTGTCTCAAATAGAGATCAGGCTCACTCTCTATTTATACTAGTTTCTGACTTGACAATAACTTACTAGGGTCGACTTCTCTAGGAGAGTCTAATAACCCTGGTTCCCCACAACTGTGGGGACTTTGCCCTCTGATCAAAAAGGAGGGTTAATCTCTATGACTTTACATGACTTGATTACATTAATGATTCTCCCGATAGGAACATCAAGGACCAATGAAATACAATATATGAAATATACAAGTGAATACATTCTGAAGTTACAAATACATCAACACTCCCTCTTAACTAGGAAGGTATTCTCTTGACACAATTCATCAGCACAAGTCTTCTTCTCTGGATCATCATCAAAGCTTGATCGTCACTACATCATCATCACTGTTTCCGCTATCTCAATCAAATGGTTCTATCTCTCAATTCTTCTCGTCACAGGAAGTTCTATAGAGCTAGCCCTTTTTTCATGCTGGTTGTAGGCCTAGCCTCCATGTAGGTCTTCATCAACAGAGCCAACCCTTTTTCATGATGATGTAATTCTACAGAGCCAGTCCTTTTTCATACTGGATGTAGGCCTCTACAGAGCTAGTCCTTTTTCATACTGGATGTACCTCTACAGAGCCAGTCCTTTTTCATACTGGATGTAGGTCTCTACATAGCCAGTCCTTTTTCATACTAGATGTAGGCCGCTACAAAGCCAACCCTTTTTCATGCTAGATGTACTTCTACAGAGCCATCCCTTTTTTATGCTGGATGTAGGTCTCTACAGAGCCAGTCCTTTTTCATACTGGATGTAGCCCGCTGCAGAGCCAGCCCTTTTTCATGTTGGATGTACTTCTACAGAGCCAGCCCTTTTTCATGATGGATGTAGATCTCTATAGAGCCAATCCTTTTTCATACTGGATGTAAGCTGCTATAGAGCCATCCCTTTTTCATGTTGGATGTACTTCTACATAGCCAGCCCTTTTTCATGTTGGATGTAGGTCTCTACAAAGCTAGTCCTTTTTCATACTGGATGTAGGCCACTGCACTTATATCTGACCATGGGAGGCCCCACCTACCACCATGTTAGAAGGGAACAACACTTACATCTGACCATGGGAGGAACCAATCCTACCACCATGTCAGAAGGGCACAGCACTTACATCTGACCATGGGAGGAACCAACCCTACGACCATGTCAGAAAGGCACAGCACTTACATCTGACCATGGGAGGAACCAATCCTACCACCATGTTAGAAAGGAACAACACTTACATTTAACCATGGGAGGCCCCGCCTACCACCATGTCAGAAAGGATCACGGACTCATCACTTCCCCTTGGAAGGAACCTCTATCGGGAGAACACCAAGCTTCCCCCGAAAGTACTCAAACTTCAATCTAGCTAATGGATTAGTCAACACATCAGCTATATGTTTGTCCGTCGCAACATACTGGAGTTTTACTGCTCCCCTCTGCACCATATCCCTGATATAGTGGTATTTGATCTTGATATGATTCGACTTGTCATGGAACATTGGGTTCTTCGACAACTTCACACAACTCTGGTTGTCGCAATATATACAAGTAGTATCCAACTGGATATCAAACAAATCAGACAGTAGCTTCCTCAACCATACTGCCTCACAACTAGTCGAACAAGCTGCGACATACTCTGCTTCGGCTGTACTCAGTTCCACGCAGGACTGCTTCCTGTTAAACCAAGATATCACACCTAATACCATACAGAAGCAACACCCAAAAGTGCTCTTCCTAGCGATGGAACTGCCTGCCCAATACGAATCCACATGGCCTTCTAGGTTAATCTTCTTATTCGCCTCATACTTGAGCCCATAATCAACTGTACCCTTTAGGTACCTTAGAATATGCTTTGCACCATTCAAGTGAACATGTCTTGGATCTATTAGGAACTGGCTCAATGTGTTCACAGTAAAGCAAATATCTCGTCTCGTGTTCGTCAGGTACATAAAGGACCCAATCATCTAACAATACATCGTAGCATCAACCGACTCTAATGAAGCATCACTCAATAGCTTCAGGTTTGATGCCATAGGTGTGGCCATGGCCTTGTAGTCCATCATCCCAAACCTCTTCAGGATCTCTAATACATACTTCCCTTGTCCCAAGTAGATTCCATCTGCAGTCTGTGACACCTCCATGCCTAGAAAATAGTGCATCATACCAAATTCTTTCATTTCGAACTCGGCAACAAGCTTCTTCTTCGTGTCATCAATCAACCCATCCTCACCTATTACAAACAGGTCATCTACATATAGTAGGAGTATCATTGGGTTCCCTTCTTCATCCTTGTAGTAAAGGTTGGAATCAACTTTACTCTTAGTAAATCCCAAACTAGTCAGGAAGTTGTCAATCTTGTTGTACCATGCCCCAGGTGCCTATTTCAAACCATAGAGGGATTTCTTCAATTTACACACATGAGTCTCTCTGTCATGTGTCTCAAAACCGAGTGGCTACTCCACATACACTTCCTCTTCTACTGCACCGTTCAAGAAAGCAGTCTTGACATCCATCTGGTGTATCTTCCATTTCATCACTGTAGCCAAAGAAATTACTAATTTAATAGAAGTGTATCTGGCTATAGGTGCAAATTTTTCTTCATAATATATTCCTTCTTTCTAGGAGAAGCCACGAGCCACAAATATTGCTTTATATTTCTCTATGCTGCCATCTGTAGCATGCTTGATCTTGTAGATCCACTTGGAAGTCACAACAGACTTCCCTTCTGATCTTGGGACAACATCCCAGACATCATTCTTCATGATCGACTGGTACTCCTCGATCATAGCGTCCTTCCATTCTTTATTTTATGTCACTTCTTCATAATTGGAAGGTTCTTTATCAATGATGTCACATAATAGGGCTACATAACCGGAGTAGGACCTAGTTATTTTCCTCTCTCAGTGTATTTCTTTTGGATCTCCATATCTTTCTGCACCTTGGATATCCTATCGTACCCATGCAAGTTTCCTCTTGTGAGGATTCTTCTCCTAGGTTGGATCTATAGGTTCTTGGGGTTCTTCTATTTCTATTTCTCAACCTTCTTCTTGAGTTGCATCATTCATAGTTGTATCTTGAATCCTGGGTGCTTCTGGTTCTTCAGGGTCCTCAACAGGTCTCTTTCTGGATTTGTTGTAATCTAAGTCTTTGTCAAATGTTACATCCCTGCTGATGTCGATCTTCTTGAATCCTAGGAAGTATATTCTGTAAGCCTTTGAGCTTTCACTATATCCCACAAATATACCCTTCTTTCCTGAAGGATCTAATTTTGTCCTTTTTTCTTTTAGAATGTGTATGTACACTAGACATCCAAATATTATAAGATGAATGACTTCTAGTTTCTTGCCGAATAAGACTTATTCAGGTGTCTTTTTCTCGATTACTCTATGTGGTGTACGATTCTATACATACACAGTTGTTCTAGTAGCTTATGCCCATAAATGCATGGGAATATATTGATCATGAAGCATTTCCCTTGCAGCTTCCATAATCGTTATATTCTTCCTTTCTGCAACCCCATTCTATTGTGGATTATATGGAGTGGTCAACTCCCTCTTAATCCCTGAATCTCTACATAATTCTTTGACTTCATTTGATGTGAATTCTCCGCCATTGTCTAATCGAGAGGTCTTGATTTTCTTTTTTGTGTGGTTCTCGATCAAGGCTTTGAACTCTTTGAACTTGTTGAATACTTCATCTTTGTTTTTCAACAAGTATATCCATGTCTTCCTAGAAAATTAATCAATGAAAGAAACATAGTATACATATATACCCACTCAATGAACAGGATGACATCGGACCGCATACATCGGAGTGGATGATTTACAAGATTCCTTTTGCCTTGCTCTCGCTACTTGGAAAGGTCTTCTTTGTGTTCTTTCCTTTCACACATCCTCTGCAGACACCGTCATGTTTTTCCTGTATTTTTGGAAGACCTTCAACAGCTTTTCTTGCAAGTGGTAGTGCTCTATAGTGCACATGTACAAGCCTTCTATGCTAAATTTCATTTGGCTCTACTGAGTCATGTACCAAGGCTTGTTCTAGTTGGCCCTTTAGCTTGTATAATCCTCTCTCTTGCTCTCCAATCACAACTGCATCATCTATAGTCTTTCCCTTTGGCCACATAAGGACTTGGCCATCTACAAATGAAACCCTCGTGCCTTTTGCATCCAATGCAAAGATGGAGAGGAGGTTCTTATTTAGTCCTGGTACAAACAAGACATCCTTCATCTTCATATACTTTCTAGAGTCTAACTTATAGGAGGATTGACCACTACCTTTTATGGGATACTGATTGTCATCCCCAAATTTCACCTTGTGGGGTGACTCATGTTCTGATAATTTCACAAAGGATTCTTTGAATACCGTCATATGCTTGGAGGCCCCACTATCTATGAGCCAATCATTGCTTCCATGTGTGACAGTTCCCGTGAGAGTGAAAATCAAAACATATTCTTCATCACTATAAGAGTCTTCTTCTTTGACTCTCTTTCTTGGAGGTTCATCATCCTTTGCAGTGTGAGCATGATGTCTTCTTTTGTAGTTCTTCTTCTTTTGAGAGCCTCCTTTGTTTCTAGGACAGAATCTGAAGATGTGTCCTTTCTCATCACATGTAAACCATCGGATACTAGATAGATATTTTCTAGGGTTAGTCTGATGTGAATGCTTACCTCTGTGATGATGATGGTCTCTTTTGTTTTTCTTGGTGTGTACTATGAGAGCTTGATATTCATTTCCCATCTTTTCTTCTCGAGCTACTATTCGAGCTTATTCTTGTGAGCATTCCTCCCACAGCCTACTAAAGGTGACTAGCTTTCTTCTAGCACAAATCCCATGAATGAAGGAGTCCCATGACCTAGGGAGACCATTCAAGGTGGTCATCACAATTTCTGCATTCTCGACTTCTTCATCTACCGCTTCAAGTTGTTCTTTGATCTGGGAGACGCTTGTAAAGTATGATTGTATGGTCTTCGCATTCTGGATCTTCACATTCTTCAATTGGTTCCTCAAAGTCATCTTCTGATTTATGTTCTTCCCTTCAAATAGCTTGGTCAAGGCTTCAAACATCTCTTTAGGTGTCTTTAGGGAGGACACCTGTGGTATGAGGTGATCCTTGATTGAATCAGCAATAATCCTCTTGTCCTTGATTAAGTTCTTCTTATGTAAGGCCTTAGCCTCATCTCCCTCTGGAACTAGAACCTCTCCACTGATGTAGGATTCCAATTCATTTTCTTCAAGAACTACTGAGATCTTATACTTCCATGCTCAGATGTTATCATCTCCCTCAAGATTTTCATCAAGCTTGGTGTGATGATACATATTAACTGAGAACCTCAAATGGAAATACGAAAGATTTATATCTTACCAATTTGAGAAGCTGAAAACTGGATCTGGAGCTGATCTTCTGCAGTGCTGTTTTTTTGGTTCCAAGGAAAATTAGGGTTTGACTTTCCTGGAGTTATACCCAACCAAAAACCTCGATTTTTGTCTCTAAACTTCAATTTTGAGGAGGAGATTAAACCTATGCTGGGCTCACTCAAAAATTCCACTTCTGTGAGAAGCCCTAATTTCCTAATGTAGTGGTAGGTCAAAAATTGAAAGTGCTCAGAATCAGATTCTGCTTCGACAGAAAGATGCGCCCTTCAATGGAGAGTCAGCCTAGCCTCCTTTTGCTGGTGGATTGTGGAGAGATACCAAAAAAATAAGAATCCCTAGCTTTTGCAGTTGCACAATGTATTATTCTCATGTTAGCTCTAATACCATGTTATATTTTTATCAATTAGACAATATGATCTTAGGATCTTATTTGAGAGAATAACATGCACAGAAATCAATCACAAGAGACAATAGACACAAATATTTATCCATGGGGAAACCATAAAGGAAAAACCCACAACTTCCTCAGAGATAGAATGAGCACCAATGGCAGCAGTAAAACCCAAAGACAGAAAGATGATCTCCAACAGTTGTTCTCTCTCTCACTTGTGTGATCTAGTCTTCTCTCACCTATGTGATATAGTTGGGTGAGTGTGTGTCTCAAATAGAGAGGCTCATTCTCTATTTATACTATTTTCTGACTTGACAATAACTTACTAGGGTCGACTTCTCTATGAGAGTCTAATAACCCTAGTTCCCCACAACTGTGGGGAATTCGCCCTTTGATCAACAAGGAGGGTTAATCTCTATGACTTTACATGACTTGATTACATTAATGATTCTCCCGAGAGGAACATCGGGGACCAATGAAATACAATATATGAAATATACAAGTGAATACATTCCGAAGTTACAAATACATCAACAAATGTGACATATTAAGTGTCTCTTATTTGAAACCTAGAAATGGAGGAGATCATAAGTAGGTTATCTTAAAATGCATAAGTAGTTATTCAACATCTTAAAACGAAACAAACCATTAACATAAGGCCAATGTTGGTCGGCAACAATCAATTAATTATTTGTAATGTCCCTGGCCCTTATGACAAGGAAAAAGGTTCTAAATTTTGGCTTAAGAACAACGAAATAAGGTTAGGATAGTTAACAATTAAATGATTGATTAAATTTCTAACTTTAATAAACATTGCTAAGGTTGCATTACTTAATTAAATAATTTGTCGCCCTTAGTTAAACAATCTCAACACTTAATAAACTCTATCAACATTAAATTTAAGATCAAAATCGCATTCATTGCATGAATAATGAATCTATTATCATAGTCTTATTAAGTTCCTACATTAAATTCTTATACTTCGTAAAGATTATTAAAAACATAGTTTATAATTGTCAAGTATTATGTCGCTAATTGTTTGCATATCTAATAAGTTTGTGGTGTTGTTCGGTGTGTGATTTCAGTGAAGATAAAAACTAAGGAAAACACACATCAAGAAACATATGTAGGTTGTAAACTACAACCACACAACAACCAAAGCAAAACAAAAGGCATCGGCTGCAATCACAACCCACAAAATCACCTCCCAATTGTCGTCCCCTACAATCGTTTTTCACTAATATGTTTTAGATTGCATGGCTTCCTACCTCCATCCATAAACCAATATTGCATTCATATTACATTATCAAAACTCACATCTTCAAATAGGAGCAAATCCATGCATAGAAAATTTCCAATCTAAAAATCAATGCGCTGAACCTCGCACCGAGAAAACTGCTGGACCAAAACGGACATATCTTCTTCATCCGAAAATATTTTTCAAGGAAATGAAAGGTGATACTTTTTGGAAGAATTGTTTTGGACACAATGGAACAGGTCCAAAAGAATAAAAATGAACAAATAATGGTGAACCACAAAATATGGTTGTTCCCCTCCCAGTATTGTAGAGTCATAGTTACATTTTTTGAAGAAGTGAAAGAAGATCAGAATCAATATCATCTCGGATTCAAATACTAAGGAGTCCATTCTTCCTGTAAAAAGATTATGAGCTACAATAATCAATCATATATATAATTCAATTCAGCCACCTTTGCGTATAATCATCATAATAATATGTTAAAACATAAATAAAATCATATGAGAAATACTTATCCAAGATATAGGCAACTAGCTCCAACAGGACGACTTTCCTCCCAACCGAAGACACCGTAAAGCCTTCCTCGCTTGAACAGGTCACCCCGAGCTGAGACCATGGATCCACGGGTAGATGAACACTTAGTCTAGCAACTCTTGGAACTACCTCTTCTGAGAACCACAATTCTTCCCACTACTACTTTCACGTATGTCTCCACTTCCTATGGGATATGACCTAACTCACCATTCTCATTTCTTGGCTTCATGTGTGAGAACTTAGACTAGTAGAGTGATAGAATGAAAGCAAATGGAAAAAAACTAGACTAACTCTAAGTCTCAGTACGATCCCAATACTACCAACATTCCCAACATGGATATATATCATAAGTCACATGGTCTAAAGCTCAAGATTAACTTCAACAAGGAGAAGGAATATGAATTTATAGCACAAGGAAACCAACTCTAACCCAAAGGGAACAAATCCAATTAGAGAGAGGTAAGGTTTAAGCTTCATCATGGAGACTTAACTTGAATTAGTGGAGTGGTGGCTTAGTGAAAATATTCCCTTTATCGAATTAGCACCATGAGGAGGAGTTACCAAAAACTAAGGAGTGGAGCCATGAAGAGCACATGCAGGCACACTAATGCATAAAGAGGGTTACAAAACATCAAGGAGGGAGAAATAGGTGAGAGAAGGCATCCAATAGGGTCATAAATAACATGGAAGCATAAAAATAGGATCATCAATGAATAGTGTAAGAGTGGAAGCTAGAAAATATCTTACATCCCCTAAAAACTAGGAAGAGGTCATAAATGACCAAAAATACATAAATGTGAGGGAATATCTTCCCAAGGATGGTGACCTAGGAAAGGGGGGCCCACTTAGGTGTGAAAAATATGAAATATTAACTCCATAGTCCATAAATATTGAGAATAGGGTCCATTGTACAAGGTTTGGGTGACCAACATTATTAATGTCACCAAGGTGCAAATATGAATTGAGATGGAAAAAATTAAGCCAACAAAAAGTTATAAGGTGCTAGGGATGTCCCCCCTCACCCTCACTTTGTGGAATCCATGGTCCCCCATACTCTTTTAGTTTCCTTTGTCGATCCAGTTGTTTATTTAATCAATAGTAACAACATCCAAAGATTGCAAAGATTTTAGTAGAACATTAACATTAATAATAGTGCCAAAGTCCAAAGTCATGTTATCAAACATTAATCATAAGTCCTTAATCAAAGTAATCATGCAAAGGAGCATAATTCCACAATCATATACAATATCATAAGTCCATAATGCAAAAGAACATAAGTCACACGAAGGATCATAAGTCTAGGGTTTAGCAGCTGGGGTATTACATTGTGTATCGACAAAAACCAATAGACTAGTATGCCGAAAAATGTTTAATGAGTGTGAAAATAGACCAATAGATTTTGGATTCGCCAATGGAGCAGTATGTCCTATATCATGTGGATCCATCAATTGTTGCATAGCATATCAATGTATGCATGAAACAAAGGCTTAAAATCATTAACATGTGTGACAACACTCAAATCCAAAGTATGGACACATAATAAAAGCCACTATCCACATTTTTTAATAATTTTGATCTTGGGAGAAACCAATGTTACAAGGTACAAACATAACCTCTAAACTCAAATCATGATTTTGGTATGAATTATTTCCGTATGAACATTAATCAATAAGCATTTATAAAATGAAATCATATGCAAATCTATACCTTTGGTCTATTTCTAATACCTAATATTTAACAATTTCTTTAACTAACTTGACACATTATATCAGATGCAATGTAACAAACTGCAAATGGAAATCTCATAACAAGAACTATAGCCTCAAATAATTTTGCAAGCATGTTCAAAAATAGTCCTAGCAATAATATTGAGAACAACAAAAAATTGGTTTCATTTTCTATCAAGGATACACAAACATCTTAGATTCATACATTTTCAGTTCTCTTTGTACCTAATTTGACACATTCATATCTATCATGATTCACTTATTCGATCCATATCAAATGGTGAACCCAATAATCAAAGAGGTACCAATGATGATCTTTAGTCTAACATTCTTGGCACCAATTGAACTTTAGAGATTCTTGGCAATTTCTACCAGATGTCGATTCTCAAGATATAAACAGAACTTTCCATTTCCAACTATGTGTCAGTCAGCTTATTATAGGCCATCTTGAACTCTTTCACAATGTCAGAAATGATGTACATGCTTTTAGTTTCATTGAGTTTCAAGAAATCCAAAGTGGAAGGTTGAAGCTTGACATCATCTACAATGGCCTTGATAATGCACTAATTCTCCTCCTTGATTATTGGGTTAGTGAGGAAGTTATAATGCCTTTCTTCCTTTGTACCTCTCACTTTCTTGCAAGTAACCAAGTTGGAAAAGCAAATAACATTATAGTCTTTGCCATTCAAATTTCTTATATGAGTGAAGAAAGAATGTTAGTTCTTTTTCAAGCAACTCCCAAGCCTATGGCATAATGGAAGGGGCACTCTACTTACTGTCGTTAAGGGAGGATACCAAAAAATCTAAAAATATTGAAAATCATAAAACAAATCCACATGAAAGAGGAAATATTAATCAAACAATACCACCAACAATGTGATAATTACATAAAATACAATATAGGATCATTTTATTAATGCATGAGTGAGAGTCTTTGTTTATATACCTAAATACATGACTCATGCTTGTGAAATGTTTTCCATAAATATGCTAATGACTTTGAGGAAGAAGAAAAAGGGAAAAAAATCATTGTGGCAAGTCAATCATTATTTAGAAGGGACCTTTGACTTAGATGTATAAATGTCATACTTGTGAATTCGATTTCAATAAGAGGCTCTGTTATTATCCCAATCCTACGCACATCCAATTTGCATAGTTCCTACAACCATTAATCCCAAAAAATAGCATTGAATATTTGTTTACAATTCTTTGGATCACATAGATTTGAGTAAAAATATTCAAACCTCAATATATGTAGAAAATGCGTGTAATAAAAAATCTGTGTAGCAGGAAACTATAAAGTGTGATGCATGAAGTGGTTCAAGAAAATAATTTGCAATAAATTTGGTTGTGCTAATGTGTAAAA
>LPNX010150892.1:7362-48765 GCA_001517045.1 Pseudotsuga menziesii | reverse complement strand
GTGAATATTCCCTGTTCTCGGCCCTCCAGAAGTGTCCCAAGCAATCAAGTGATATATATATTGTGAAGATTCCTCGTTCTCGATCGTCAAGGAAAAGAAAGTGATGCATGGCAGTATGGAAATCATGTGGGGATGACTGGCTTAACTTCTAATAATTATTGGGATCGTTACTCCCATAATCCAACTTCAAAAAAAAACAAAAACCTTCCAACTCCAAAACCTGCAACAAAAACGTGGAAACCTCAGTTAACAACAAAAAAAAGTCGACACATACCCTTTCTTTCAGTTCCAAAAAGCAGTAATAAAAAGAAACGTGGCTGAAAGAAGATTCAATGACATCCAAATATTCAAGATCAGTTGCGAGATAAACTAGAGTGCCCCCTTCAACTCTCTCAGCCTACTTTTCAACCTTAAGAAAGAATGTCTATACGAACCACTGGGAACTGAAGCCTGATCTTGGAGCTTTGAGAGACGGACTTCTTGCCCTCAGTACACTTTCCATGACAGGCGAGTCGCGACCTTGCCTTTGAAAAATCTGAGATTCTTATAACACGGGACCTTTTGCTCGAATACTTTGCAACACAACATCTTAGATATGGAATGGAAACGTTGTCTCTAACTATTTACGTATATGTGATGACCAGGCTTCAAATTTGAAGCCTTAAGGCCATTCTAAACGTCATAGAAGGCCACAAGGAATTTTAGCATGCAAAAAAAAATAGTTTCATTTCCAGCACTTCAACAATGAAATTGAGTAAGCATCAAGCCTCAGTAAATTTGCAACATAAGGGCAGCTGCAAAATTTTCCTATCCAGGGATTCAGTGGACTATGGGAGACTCGGGACTCAGAGTCTTCCCAAGTTCCCTTGAATAGTTGGATCATGGATAAGAATCTCAGTCCCAATTGACACGGACCATGGTGGGCCACTAGGATTCCTAGTGCCAAGTTCAAATCCGTGAGTTAGGATTGTGACTCACGATTCGATGTTCACTTTCAAAGCATTTAATGGCATTAGCATGCATTACTGATTCACCAACTTCATTAAATCTTGGTATGAGATGATGCCACCTGCCAACTTGATTTTCCATCTGTCATCTTATTGTTCATCGAGTCATGTGATCTCACAACTTACAAGTCACTTGAGTATTTGAGTATATGATGTGAAATTAAATACTCATGTGAGTCATATCTATGGATGGTGAATTGATTTGATAACCCTCCACTAACAAGGCTCCGTAAGGAAAAACTAATGGTGTTGTTTTTGGGTTACAACTTACAAGTTGTAATTTACAATGCATTGAGCAATCTTTGCTAGATGTGAACCTAACCTAATCCAATGCAAGGTATGTAAGTTTCCAGACCAGGGTTTCACCCAGTGTCAGACATTTCTATTATGACCACCACAAGACTGGCATGATGGATATTTGGTAGTATGCTACCAGCACACCACCCTTTGTTTGTGTTCATGAATAATATCCTATACTAGTTAGTCTAGGTTTCTAGGATTTATTCAAATTTCCATTCATTTAATGGGGTCGAAATCATTTGAATCAACACTCCCAGTCTCCCATGGTCCACCTAGGCCGCTTAGTATACCTGTCTCATTGGAGGAAGGGGATTAGGCAGTAGAGACAAAGGCAACTGGAATGGAGGGCCAGCCAAAGAGAATGGTTGTACAATATGCATATAGTCATCTCGAAAAGAAACAAAAGAATTTGTCATATACCTAACTGAATATTATCATTACTTAATTTGTCGGGACGCTTACACGATAACTCTTGCATCCAAGTTGTTTATGAGGGTTTCCTATGTCTACAATGGCTATGATTTAGAGAGGCTCGTTCCCATCATTATAGCACCAGTGGGTTTCTCCTGCAAATATCGCTATTACATCTCCCCTCCTCACTCACCTCACCTTTTGGCTTGAGTCCTCTTCTTCTTCTTCTTCTTCCTCCTATGGGCTCTCTAATCTACACCCTAAGTGCCCTCATAACAAAGAATGATCTCTAAAAGTATCTGGAAACCTCGGTCAAACAATACCCAATTTTCCCTTACCTACACAGATATATCTATGTTATGTAGAAGCAATTATAAAATGATTTTTTTGTGATCATGTGAAATACACAAACATGCATTCGCCTACCTCGAGCAAGGTAAACCAACTCAGGACCGTCGACGGGATATTGTGGAATTGAGATGGCATTGCTTCCAATCGTCTTTCTGTAGAAGGAAACGGTTGCACACTCTAATTCCTCGTTATCTTCAGCGGTGGGAAACTCGAAGGTTCCACCTTTTTCATAGGTAGGAGCAAGAGAAGCAAAGGTAGAACGTTGGGTTGGCTAGATTGAGCTTCCCCGAACTTAAAGAGATTTTTGAAGTCTGTGACAAAACACATTATTTTGGGTTTACGAGTATAGGAGAGTCGGAGGTCGGGACTCAGACTCTCAACTCTCCAATTCTATGCTTCAATGTCTCCCTAATTTCTATTTCCTCCAGAAGATTATGCAGAGCTAAGCTGTCGACTTGGTTGTCGTGAATTTACAGGTATGTATAGCATTTTACACTTGTGTAACATTTTATGTGTGGATAAAAGTTAAATGTGTTTCTTGTTGGAATTCCTTTTGGTTCTATAAATATAAGGGTTTAAAATTTCTCCATCCAAAATGTTGTTTGAAATTTTTAATGTATTATGCAATTGCGTTTCCGCCAGACTAAGTCTCGAATACTCAATAGATGTTACCTTATAAAATCCAGTATTTAAATGAAATCAGAACCAAAATAATGTATACTTTTCATAGTCTAGGACCACAACTTCGTTTGGGCGGAGGAGAAAGAAGAAAGAGCCTTGTATTTGAGCTCCAAATCTGTCAATTTTATTTATCTGCCATGAATTGTAAACATTAGGTTGAAAGAAAGAACAATATTTGAATATAAGTGTTTGAATTGTTCCAATTTCCTAAATGAAATCCAATAGTTGAAAGGATAAAATATTTAACAACCGACATTGTAAATGTTGTAGACTTTGACCCCTTCGTTTTCCTTTCGACCTTCTAATAATGGAAATAAGAAGTACAAATTGTCTACCAATAAATCTAAACAAGGGAATCCCTCGATGGATGTTCATGAATGAGGGACTGGGAGTGCAATGATCTAGATAAGAACATGATTTCAACATCCTCATTGTCACAAACCTCCCAAACGTGTGTTTATGATTTGTCTTCCTTGTTGACTTTGGTAGAAACTAAACACCCAACTTGTAGTGATATTTGTTAGAGAATTTAAAGTTATTCCTTATAGTGGACTAATAAATACTTAACCTTTTTGATAGAGCTGATAAACTTGATATAGATTGGGGGGATTGTCCATAATCTCCTTAAAATTGGGGATTTTTTTTATCACTTCGAATTGGGGTATAAACTTGATATACATTGGAGGGACTATCCATAATCCAACTAAAATTGAGGCCTTTGTTTGATCACTTTGATTTGAGCATGTGGGAAGGACATGATTCAATTCTAAAAATAACTGCTGAATTTAGGGTTAATAAAAAAGTTTCTCCGTGAAAGCATTAGGTATTACATTCTGGGGTTTGTCTTTTAGGTAGGCCCAATCACACTTGACCAATAGAGCCACCATCAAGCTGAATCAGTCCTCCATTCAAAGGTCCTTCCAAATTCCAATGCCTTATTTTATCGACGACCTAACAACTGAGTATTTCACCGGCCCGACAGAATTGTCCCTTATCTAAGTTCAATAAACTATATGCTCCAGGGACCAGGAGAGTACATGGTTTACCTCACTAATTCCATGTAAATGTTGAATCACTCGGGATTTCTTCTTATTGTCATTTTTTTGCTATACATTGTTTTTAATAAATAATAAAATTTTGTTGTACACTTACAGTTTCAAATGAAAAGAATGATTTATTTTTACATGTCAACATTGAAGGGTTCAATTTCTCACAACCCTTCAAAGTGAAATGGGACCCTACCCTTGAAATTTGATCCCTGGCGATGACTCTTCTCTCGAAACCGAATGAGGTACATCAAATCGGAGTTTTAAAAAATGTGTGTTAGAAGAGGTTCTTCCTTACCTAACCAGACTAGCATTACATTATTTATGTAAGCAATACGTGTGGGCAAATAACAGTGAGGACATGCGGAAGCAAGCCATTCGGTGGAGGGACGATGAACATGAACAGTGTTTTCAAAATGCACCTCATAAAAAAACGTCTATCGGTGTAAAGATAATCTTAAAAATAATAAACTGTAATTTTGTGGATTAATATTTTTAAATGTTTAAAAGCTAATTTGAAAAAATATATTAAACTAAAATCTAAATGGAAAATGAGAGAAATTTTCACATTTAAAGAGCAAAAAATATAAAAATTGCATATTTTCCTTTTTAAAATTAGTTTCANATATATATATATATATATATATATATATATGAAGTGAAAATTGTACAACATTGAACCGGCAACATTACAACACTCTAACCATAAATATTTCATGAAATTTTTAAAGTTTTTATAATGTATGTAAATTTTATTTTATTTTCCTATTATTAACTAATATGTCCAATGATAAAAATAGTCTTTTCAAGGCCTATAGGCTAATCATAATTCAACACATATGGAAATAAATTGAATAAATAAAAACAAATTAACATTGCTTTTCTCAAACTTTAGGGATACTTTTAAATTCTTAGCCAAATTGGTGTATCAAACCCCCTTAAATGTTGGACAAGTACGCACAACTATTTGACTACTAAAGTTTACATATGTGTACATACACTACCCCCTCTAGATTTGAATTTGTGACCTCCCAAGAGAAAACACATGTTCTTAACCACTAGGCCCACTCAAGTTATACATATGTCACAACAACAACAAAGAAACAAATAAATCTATTCAGTGACATATGCTAGTTCAATTTAAGATTTACAAAAAAAAACTAAAAAAAACTACTTGAACTCGAATCTATCAAGCACCAAGAAGGTTCAAATTTCTTGAGGTTTAAATTTGTTATCATTTAATATGAAATAATTAGTATATGGTATGGAATTAAATGATAAAGAATTTACATGTCAAGAAATTTGATCCCTCTCAATGCTTTATAGATGTATGTTTAAGATTATATGTCGGTATAATGAACATTGATGGTATTTTTATATCTTAATATAGAGCAAAGTATTAGTAAAGATAAAAATCATCAAACATGTAAAAGAAGTATTCTTCAAAACACACACACATACACATAGAATCAGTTATAATATGTAATAGTAAATTGTTGTAGTTACATTGGATTGCATAACAATACAAAAAATGAGAAGCTAACCAACAACAAAGGGTTCATCATATGTCAAAAAATTTCAAAATTTACACAAAGAAAACTACTATCCTTTGCGAAGGATGTCCTAGATTTCCTACTAGTATATATCCTGTAGAAAACACCTAGAAACAATTATGTTTTACAAAAGATGAAAAAAACCATGCTTAAAGAAACACATGTTTACTATGAGCCTCCTCCTCTCCTCCTAGTTCATTCCATTGATGTCCACACTTTCTAAGTAGTTTATGGGCAACCTCTTCCTCTTTGAGTTCTCCTTATGCTCATCTCATTGACATTTTGACATTTGAAGCTACAAACTGTCAACCCTTGCTCAAATGTGTAACCATGTTGTGCAACATATTACATTTACCTTCCAACGCTTGAATTTGACCTATTTGTTGCAATTAAAATTTTGTTACCGCAACATGTGTACTACTGTGGATGTCCTCTTATGCATGAACCTTCATTATCACTCAAAAAATTGATGTGTTGTTTCATGTTATCAATTCTTATTGGTTCCTCAAAACTTCGTGAATTTCATAAATTTCACATAAAGAGCAATGCCCAATATAGGAGTGATTGTCAATGTTGTTCATATTTATGAGAATCAATTTCAAATTCAATTCTACATACCAGATTGAACTCTTTTGAAGCAAACACAGGAGCCCACTTTTTAAACTTGGAACTATCATAAACTGATAAATCCCATAATAAATAACTGAAATAAACCCAAGATTGAAAGGATAGTGATCTCCAAGAAAACTTGTAACTAATTCTCAAAGTCAACAACCCATTCATAGAGGTTGAAAGAATTGAATGTCTCAATGGTCAAGGTGAAGGGAAACTTTCAAACTTATGCTTATCAATGAAGGCATTGGACTATTAAAACTCCCCTAGATGTAAAGGAAGAAATCCCCTTAATGCATTCCTTTAAATGAATAGACTAAGGTTACCCTAAATGCATATTTCTATAAACTCAATCCATAATCCTAGGCTTGTCCATTATGACTGGCCTTAGAAAAATTTATGTAAACTCTTAGGACACCAACAAGGATCTTCAAAGATGTTCTACAATTTACCAATGATCAAAGATTAAGGGGGAACCAAAGTAACCCAACCTCTAAGTTATTGGATTCCTTTCCCAAACGACCAATAATGAAAGGGTCTATAATCCCACTTGCATTAATCCTCGTATCCCTTTCCTATTGATAATTTTAATGAAAATAGGTGTATTGGTATTCATGATACACTTTGAGTCAAGAATTCTTAACCCTTGGAAAAAATCTAGACCCTTAGCCTATTTTTCTTTTCTCTAACCACCATCCAAACACTGGATATAGATTTCCTTCAAGATAAAAAATAATCCCCCCTTGATTTCCAACCATGAATTACCTTCCATTACCCCATAAAAAAAAGGATACTTTTTTTATAAAATTTTTGTCATTTTATGGTTTGTTCTTCTTTCATTTGGATATGTCAACTTATTATTTGGAAAGGAATTAAGAGTATAGTTTTTGGTTGAGAAGATTCCCCCTTTTGTATTTATGTCAGTTAATTTCTCTCTACCTATTCCAACAATAGAACATGATGGCATTCCATTTCCCTCGCTTAAATGGATTCTATTAACAGGCCAAGGACTTTAGCATTAGTATCCCTGGGTGCAATGTTCTCTTGTTGAAATAAGGACTTAATTTGTGCTAACCAAATATTCCATCACACAAATTTTTGCATGGATTACCAAGATCACTTAAGGACTGGATGGTTTAAGAAGGCCCCTTTTTATTTTTTATGCCAATTGGTAAACATATCCCTCCACAAAAGAGGGAGAATTATTTATTGTTCAATTTCTTCAAAGGCTAGCTTCTATGCCTTAATTGTATAACGAAATTTGAGGAAAATAAGCCTTCATGTTTCTGCCTTATATTTGTATAACACATGCCATGATAATGGAGGTCCTTAGCAATGAGTAATTTATTATGGACCATGATCCAAATGAATGTATTAATCTTTTTTAATCCTTCACCATTCCACATTTGTTTCCATGTATTTGAACATGGAGGAAGAGGAAGTTTCATGATCTTCTCTTTGTATCAAAACTTGACTTTATACACACTATCATTGAGACCCCATCCCATGCAATCAGAGACAAAATTATCAACCAAGGTGCGACCTCTTAAATGGGAAATAATAATTGAAACAGGGGGGACAAGTGAGGTGGAGGGGAGAGAGATGGAACCCATTGACCCACGCAACAAGAATCAACATTTGCTTAGAGAAAATGATTATCATTGATAGTTTGAATTCCTTGGTTATCCATCCACTCTTTTAAATCCATTAATTATTGTCTATGGCCAATGGGAGGTTTCCCCATGACACCACCATTCCATGCATTTGTTAATTTTCCATTCCCATGTATCCACATTACTTCAATTGAATTAGAGGGGTTAATTCTTTAAATAAACTCTAAATTGGAGATCTTCCTCTTCCACTTTCAATGGGCCAATGAAAACATCTCTTTCTACTACCTTGGAAAGATTTCTTATTTAGGACCTAATTCCACCATTCAAAATTTATTGTTTTCAACCACAAAACTACCTTGGCTCCCATTGCAATATTCATAAGGATTGGATCTTTCAAACTAAGACTACCTTTGTCCATTGGTTCCTTGAACACATTCCATTTGATTAGATAGAACTTCTTGGTATTAGTTTTTCTCCTTTTCCATAATAATGTATGGATCTCGTTTTTCTATATGATATATAACTCCAATGGGTGTTAACATAGTTTAACATTGGTAAATTGAGAGAGCTAATAAGACATATTTGATTACGACTATTATGCATGTTGGGTTAAACCACTGAGATCCCCATTGCTATCATTTAACTTTTGTTTTTCCAATGATTCCTTGCCAAACTACCGCTATAGGTTTGCCCAAGGATATTGACATCACCAAGTATTTGGAATATATCCAAGATCCCTTGCAAGGAAATTCTAAAATTATGGATATGGGTTGAAGTTGCTTGTCACTTATGTTCCAACCATAAGTTTGGATCTTGCCACTATCAACCTCACATCAACCTTTCCCCCCAATGTGTTTAAAAATGGTCCAAGACCAGCTTGAAACTTTCAAGAAAAATAGTGGGCGATCCCCCCATTATCATAGTGTCATCCACAAATTGGGAATTGTTGATCCATCTAACCCCTCCAACAAAAGTGATTTCTTGAAGGCTATTAAAATTTCTTTCAAACTAAAGTCTTATGCTCAAAGAATAAACCATTGTGATATATAGGAGAAGAGATAACATGCAGTCTTTTGGAAAATCCCAATTACATATAAGGAATTGAGAGGGTCTTCCATTTACAAGTGAGGCAATCCAAGGAGACCCAATGCAAGATTTCACTCAATGCAAAATTGAGTCAACAAATACAAACTTATATAGAACAAGAAAGAGGAAAGAGTGTCTTACTCGATCAAACACACTAGCCATATCCATTTTGATAATCATCCCATTTTCTTTAATTTCCTTGTAGGAATGTATCACTTACTATACTAATATCATGTTATCAATTATCTATCTTTTCTACATAAACCCACCTTCATTGCTTGAGATAATTTTGCAAGGGTTTTTTTAAAGCTTTTTTCCAATATCTTTGTCAAAATTTTATACCAATAGTTGCACAAGAATATAGGATGAAAGCTTGAGGAGACAGATATTTTAACTTCTTTTCATGTAGATGCCAAGAATGAAGTGTTATTTATTCCCCCTAATTTGTGCTTTTTATGAGATTGAGAGAGCATGTTTTTAAAGTATTTCTTAATAATGTGCCAACAAGCATAATAATAATGGATAATAAAGCCATCCATACTTAAGGATTTGTTAGGTGTTAGCCCTAAATTATTTTAATTATATCATCTTTGTCTATCTCTTTTCATAATTATTCATTTTCTTCTTCATTGATCAACTCGGGAATGTTACAAAGTATTGCTTAAATGGTCGAGGTGGATATTGGTGTCCACTCACCTGTTCCATTAAGCTACAGTGATTCTCTATCTTCTTGGCCATTTTATATGGTTTGTAATTCTCAGGTAGTTCTTCCCAACAATCTATAAAGTGCCCTAAATGTAGATCGTATGCAAAAGTTGTGCCCCATGGAAATTGGCATATCAACTAGCAACCTTAGGGCCCATAATCCTTTTTGTGCTTCACCTCATAGGGTTAGGTTTTTAGATGTTAGGGTTTTTCCTCTTTTTGCTTATGATAAAAAGGCCCTTTGTAGTATTGTAATAAACTCTTGTGAATGAGCATTTCCGACACATCTCTCTTCAAAGATAACCTTCCATTGTCTTATCTAGTTTGTATTTCTTTCCAATTTACAGTGTTTTTCTAGTCCATTCATAATAGAATTAGGGTTTTGTTGTATGATTGTGCTTTTTGCAAAATATTTGTTTGTGTGTTTCCATTTTATGTTGTTTCCTTCATTTCATTCTCCAAATAATCCAGATTAGTGGTATCAGAGCAATATGCTCTTGTTGTTTCTCAATGCATGTCCCCAACAAAATATGGATATTGAGAGTTGGGTCTAGAATTAGTTGAGCTTCAGAAAAACCATCATCACGGGCCAATGCAGACTCACATGGCAGGAGAAGAAAATTAGAGAGACAGTGGAGTAGGAGATCCTATTAAGTTGTTGCTTGAGGAATCCCTTGTATGACAGAGGAATAAGATGGTGGATAATTTCACCTAGTTTCTTCTATGACTATGGAGAGCTTCAACGAGTAACCATTTTTATGTCAACTCACTTCAAGGTACAAGTTAACTTTGAAATTCCCTCATTTGAATTCCAAATAGATGAAAATGCTTTGGAGAAATCATTTAATCTGTTAGAGGGTTTTTTCTCTATTCAAAAAAAAATTGGTAGCAAAAGGGTCACCTTTGCACTCCTTAAGTCTCTCCCCCGTGTCAAATATTGGTGGGATGGTTATTGCAAGAGGCATGCCAGAGATGAGTCTAAAATAGATAGGATAGAACCCACTTGAGAGACTTTTTTCAATGTCGTTGAGGATAAACTATACCCTGTCAGAAACTATGATGACCAATATACAACATGGATAACTTTACACCGAGATAGAGACCAAGCAATGCCTGAGTTCACCAATATATACCTTTCGCTCAAAGTTGGGTATCATATACTTCAAACAGAACTTGGTCATAAAGTATCGTTGTGTTTTGCACAAGTACATCCAGACAGAGATGAATTTCTTGGACATATCCTCATTAGGAGTTGCTTATCAGTATGTTGTTAAGACAGAGCAAAATTTTAAGCAAAAGAATAAGTCAGAGTTTGGATTTGTAAATCAACTATAGCATAAACCTGGTAAAGATGGCCCTAGCTCACAAAATAAAAGACATGGAAAGGATGCCCAAAATCGTGATAACCAATCCAATTCGTAGGTAAAAAAGGGTAATGGGAAATCAAATATGGGCACATATAGGTGGTGTGAGTTGCACAAAATCCCCAGGCACAACACTGATGAATGTCAATTAAAACAATCATTTTTGTCTTAGATGAAATCCTTAGAGTTGAAATCTGGCTTGGACTTTGATTGAGAGAAAGAAAAGGGAAAATGGATCATTAACACAAAACCTAGTGCTATCATCGCAACTGCAAAGATCCAACTAGAAGAGTCAGAGGAGCCATAGGAAGGGAATCACCCCCTTCCATTCATAAATGTGGGTGAGGGGAATCCACTACATTTCATTATTGATAGTGGTATCCAGAAGATATTGATCTTAGTCAATGTAATCAAGAGATTGAAGTTGCCAATGATGACACACTCCCAACCATACACCATTGGTTGGTTAAGCCAGGGACAAGACATCCACACCAATCAATAATGTCGCCTATCATATGGCATCAAGCCCTTCAAAGATGAGGTATTGTGTGATGTTTCCCCACTTGAATTTTGTGATGTTATTTGAGGAAAACCCTATATGTGAAAGCGTCTTTTATTTCATGAGTGCATGCCCTAAAATTTCATTTTTACTTTGGAAGGTCGACTCTACAGGATTCCTGAGGTAGTCTACACTACTGCAGTTTCCTTGATCTCCACAAAGCAATGTGGGAAGGTCATCTCTTAAATTGGGAAATTTTCCTCTTCATGGTTCATTTAGAAGGTGGACTAAAGGTCACTACAACCACCACATCCTTAGCACAAGTCTCTCTAAACAACTGAACTAGGTGAACTAGGTGAACAAGGTTGTAGAATAATAACACGCTATCTTTGCCTTTCCTAAATGGGTGTGAATACATTGTCAGGTTAACCGTTTAATTGATTTGATGCTTGACGATCCTTTACCTAATGGCCTAGTATATAGATTCTCTCTTTTAGAGAATGAGGAAATAAAGTGTTAGATTCAAGAGCTCATTAAAAAAGTTCACATTTGATTAAGTTCCTCACCTTGTGGGAGCCCAATTGTATTGGTACATAAGAAGTATGGGACATGGAAACTTTGTATTGATTAAAGAGCCCTAAATAAAATCATCTTCAAGAATTCATACCCAGTCCCCTCGATTAACAATCTTCTTTATCAAGTTAAGGGTTCCCAGTTCTTTAGTAAGATTTATTTGAAGTCAAGTTACCACTAGGTCTAAATTGAGAAAGCCGATGTATGGAAGCTAACAACATTCAAGTATAAAGAAGGCCGTTTTGAGTGGTTATCCATGCCTTTCAGCTTGATGAATGCCCCAACAACATTTATGATGATCATGGATGATATATTATAATACCCCCAATTTCGACTTGGAATGTATTTAATCAAAATTATGTAAATGATGTAAATATGCTAGTATGGATTCCTAGTGCGGAGCTCAAGGGTGAGGCCCAACTAGTGAATGCCTAGGCATGTGTGATGTGAATATATCTATTTGGATTGTATGGTTGGATTGTCATGCTGAATTGAAATCTATGTAAATATTATGTGGATAAATAATATAAATGGTCCAAGATGGCTAAGTAAAGAGAACTAGAGGGGTTATGATTTCACTAGAGGGGAAGAGGAAAGGAGGCCTATGGGAGACTAAATCCCTTATTTCAAGGTTCAACCTTAGGACTCATCCAATTTTTCCATGTGTTTTAAATAGGCCAATCACCTCCTTTTGACTATAAAATCCAATTATTGAATGCATGTGTGAGTTTGGTGGGAAAAGACACCTCATGCAGTTATTGAAGCATGCGGGTGAATGCACTTTTGTGAAAGTTCTGTCAAATGTCAAAATTTAGTTTTGCAGTTGTTAGAAGTGAATCCTACAATTTTCAGAAGTCCTTTTCTTCTATGGTCAAAATTTATGCCAGTTATCTATTCACCATCATCTCATACCATTTGGAGTCAACATTCATTCTCTCATTCTCTAATGCAAATATACACTATGTAGTGCTCCCTATTGATGTTCATGAACAGAATCAAATTGTGTACAACCCAGAAATTCGAATTTAGAGATAGAGCTATAGATTTGAAGGAAAAAGATATGGTTGTAGGTGAGCATAGAGTTTGGGCAAGCTAGGAACCCTAAACCTTTTAAGTTTTTCTACTCGCACATGCTTGAGAAGGCACAGATTAACATTACAATAGGTTCCCCAATAGCATACAATAGGTTGGAATCTTACTACACACACCGATAAGAAATTTAATGGTTGGATTTCCATAGCGAATTGTGGGTCAATGAAGGGGAATTGTGGAAGGAGTGTCATGGATGTGACGGTTGAGTGAGTTTCCTATATATATATGGATGAGCATTTGGCTAATCACATAGAATAGAACAGGTTGTGGGTTAAGAGAGAGAATCATGTAGGTGTTTCCTTCACACTAGTGGCCTCATAGCCCATCTTGGGAATGTCCTCTCGGCAAAAAGAGCATGTGTTGTATAGAGTGCCTACGGTTGGGGGGGGTCAATCTTACATGACTAGTTGCTTGGATCTCCTTTGTTTAAAGATAAGTATTCTCTTGTATTTGAATCTACAATGTTTTTATATGATGACTCTAATGATTATGTTGGTATATGCATTCTACATGTGTGGATAGATTTTATTTCCAATTTGTATTTTTTTTATTATGCATATGCAAGCACATTTTAAAAGTTATGAATCCATAATGTAGCTATGGGGTGAATTTAGAAGCCCGTAATTCATTCATGTCCCCCTCTATTGGTTGGATTGATGGATTGATGGATGGGGACATGACATATATTGTGCCCATTAACAATCTCCTTTGTGGTCATATATATGGACAACATCCTTGTCATTAGAAAAACTTGGTGGAACACTTGCAGCACATTCAATAGATCCTAACCTTGTGCCAACACAAATGTTATGCCAATTTGGATAAATCCTTATTCGGCTTGGAGATAATTCAATACATGGGATGCATCATGGATGAACATGGGGTTCATGTGGACCCAACAAATATCCAAGTCAGTCGTAATTTTCTATCCTCGATAACTCTAACAAAGCTCCACAGTTTCTTGAGCCTCTCCAACTTTTACCGTAGGTTTTTGTTAAAGTTCTCTTATATCGCTTGGACCTTAAGCCAAGTGACCAAGGGTGGAGCCAAATCCAATTTTACTTGGGGTGTGTCACATCATAAATCCTTTGACTATTTGAAATGATGCCTCTGCTCAATGCTAGTCCTCACTCTACCATACATACAAAAATGTTCTTAGATTGATCCAAATGCCTTTGACTATGCTAATAGTGCAGTCCTCACTTGACATGGACATCTAGTGACCTATCATAGTGAGACACTCTTTGATTATGTTCGTAGATATCCCTCCTATGATAAGGATATGCACTCCATTTTGCAATCATGTCGTCAATGGAAACATTACATCCTAGGGAAGAAGACCATCATCCACACTAATCACAATCCCTTGTAGCTCATCCAAACAAAGGGAAATTTATAGAATGACCGCCATCAAAAGTGGTCCATATACTTGCAATAGTTCCACCTAGAAGTAAGTATAAAAAGAGTAGCACCAATCATGTTACAAATTTTCTTATTCAACCTCCAATTGTTGCGTTGACTACTATGCTCAACTCTTGTAAACATGAGACATCTAGGTGGAACAAATTATATGATAGTAACCCTGACTTTGTTATTCCTATTAGACATTACAATCATAAAGATTGGTCTCAAAATTTCATCTCAAGGATGAAATTTTATGCAATATAGGCCACTTATCTGTTCCTTCAAGTGAGCATGAGAAGCTTATTTGGGAGGCATATTACAATCAAGTGGCAGGGCACTTCGACATAGAGAAAAAAATCAAAGTATTTCAAAAGCACTTCTACCAGTCGAATCTCTAACATTAGTTGGTACATTCGATCATGCATCACCTATGTCATTTCCAAATGTGCCATTAAGAAACAAGGATTGTACACTCCATTTCCTACCCAACATAAGAACTAAGAGTCTATCTCAATGGAATACATGTTTGGCTTTCCTTCAACCAAGCATGATAATGACTGTGTAATTATGGTTGTTGATTGGTTCTCTAAGATGGCAGTTTCAACTCCCTGTAAGAAGGGCATAGTAACAGAGTCCAATGCTAAGCTCTTATTCAACCATGTTTGGATTTATCCTGGCCTCCCACCAACCATTATCTCAAATCAAGATAGCAGGTTTTTTAGTACCCTCTAGCCCAACCTATGGTCAATGGTGGACATCAAGCTTACCAAATTGGATTCCTTCCACCCACAAAATCATGGATAAATAGAGGTGGTCAATGGAATTATTATGTATATATTGAGAATTTACAACTCCAAACATACCCACACTTGGGATGAGAGCACTCCTTATGTTTAACATATCTACAACATAGTCCCTCACAACTTTATTAACCATGACCTTTTTGAGGTATGCTTGGGGTTCCGACCATTAACCCCAATCAAGGTAGAAATTCCCATATACACAAGAAGTCTCCTCCCATGCTCAAATTGAGCTTGATTTAGCATTCAAAATTATTGATCTGATCCAACACACCCAAAAACAAGTTCATGATATATTGTATAAATCCAATTCCAATAATAAGCAATGACATGACCAGCATTAGGTTCCACAAAAATTTCAGGATGAAAATAATGTATGGTTACGTTTATAGAAAGAGAACCTCACAAGGCCCCATCAGAATCTCCACAAACTTTGATATGGGCCTTACACCATCACAAAGGCTATGGGTGAAAATGTTTTTGAGTTAAGTATTCCCCCTTTACTCAGCTTGCACCCTGTCTTTAAAGTGGAGCTACTTCGACCATATTTTCCACCTCTCTTGGGAACCTTAGAGGTAGTTGACCACTTGGACCCTATATAACTCAATCCTAAATACATTTAGAAGGATAAAGTTGATTGAATCATGGAAACTAATATGAAATGCACTCACCAATAGAACATCCAATTGTATTAGGTTGTCAAAGCAGGGAAACTTCTTCATTAGGAAAAGTGGCTCACTGAGAGTCAAATTCAACAAAAGTTTCCTCATCTGATGGAGGAACTTTACACAATGGGGATAATTTCCCCTAAGGGGGGAGGATTGATCCAGGTGGATATTGGTGGCCCTAAACAATGTTTTTTTTCCAATATGGTGGCAAGAGTTGACATTACATTCCTTGGTCCTCGTTAAAGTTTGTAATTCTCAATTAGTTCTTTCCAATGAGCTATCAAGCGCCTTAAATAGAGATCATATGCGAAAGTTGCACCCTTGAGAAGTCAACATATCAACTAACCACCTTGGTGCCCACAAATCCTTTTGGTGCTTCATCTCCTAGGGTTAGGTTTTTGGATGTTGGGATTTTTGCCTCTTTATGCTTATGATAAAAAGGCCATTTGTGGTCTCTTTGTAATAAAATCTTGCAAATGAGCATAGACAACACATCTCTCTTCAAAGGTAAGATACCACCATTTGAGCTAGTATGTGTTGCTTTAAAGTTTATAATGTTTTCCATTCCATTGATTAATAGAATTTGGGTTGTATTGTACTACCACGATTTATGAAAAAATATTTGTGTGTGTGCTTCCATATTCTATTGTTTCCTTCATTTTGTTCTCCAAATAATCTAGATCATTGGACAAAATTTAGATCAAGATCTTCTTCCTTAGGATACCAAGCCACAATGAGTGTGTGTAGCCTTTTTAATTACTCAAAACTCATTCAATCTCATCCCATCTTTAAGAGTTATCTCATTCAAAATGTTTTTTTCGTAATATTGTTTTGGTCTATTTCTAGAAAAGAATCATATTGTTATCCTTGAGCATAGCCAGAGACTTTGCTACCTTGGTCCCAACATTTCTTCATATTTCATGTTAGCTTTGTAAATCTTTCAACAAATTTCTTTCTTCTAGTCGATTTTGCTTGGTGATATCTTCCTCTTTTATTATGCTTTGAATGATTTTAAGCTCTTTTGAATGGATATTATTTTTGGGGTTGGTGAGATAGAACATGATTTTTCCCTTTCCTTCAACCTTTAGCTTCACTACTCTTAGCTTGTTTTCCAAACAAAAATATGGAGATCCATTGATTGATTTCTCCATCTTTATGTGTTGGTTTCCATTGCTTTTAGGTCATGAAGCCAAAGGGGACTAAATTTGAATGGAAAAAGCCCAAAATTTTGGGGTTGATGGAAGACCAATGAAATGGACTCGTGATCCAAAGCACATGAAGGAATGATCCTAAAGGAAATGATTTAGTTGTTCAAAAGGAGAGTGCTTTGTATGAGGAATCTATCAAGTTTAGCAGACATGTGACCTGGAACTAGGAGTGTATTATTCCTAGTATACTTCCCTTTTGATGGATTGATATCTACAAGATCCCAATCCATCATGATATATTCCATGTTTTCAAGGAAGGGGTCTTTTATTATCCCTTTTCACTACTTTTCTTTATTTGAAAAAAACACGTGAAGTTATCCAACCAAAATGTTCTTACTAGTTACATCTAAGTCCTTTAGTACTTGTAAATATTGCCAACAACATGCTTCCTTTCTTTCTACAAATATGGAATATAAACATTGAATGTATTAAATTGGTTACCAATAGATTGATGAGCATGGCATGTCATTACCCCATGTTGTGTTTAATGGATGAGATCTATATTGTAAACATAGTTGTCCCATCATGTGTAGAATCCTTTAGAAGCACCTCTAGCACTAACTGCTACCTAATAACAAAATTTATATTGCTTTTTACATATCTTAAGAATATGTTATTTTTTCTAGCTTAGTCTCCTAAAGGAGGAGAACAACTGCCTTTTTTCGTATCAAGTCTCACAAATTTTCTTCCTTGTAACTATTATCCAAACCTTTGTAATTCCATGACACCATAAACATTATTTAACATTGGGATGTTTTGTGCTACCACCAACATGAATATCTTATGGCACTTAATTTCTTGGACTTTTGAGCAAGTGGAATTTTAATCCATTTTCTCAAAAGATATCAATCAGGGTTTGTATCCCCAAACTCTATTCTTTGTTTTACATATCTTCATGTTTTTTCTTTCATGGATTTCTTCCAACTTTCCTAGGGTGGTGCTCCTCATTGACCTCGTCCTCCTCTATTTGTCGTTGGGCATTTTCCATCGTTATCACACCACTGGATTTTATGTGGGTTTTCTCAAGTGCATGATACATTTGCTCTTGCTTATCAGGGAGCACATATTCTTCTAGAGATAAAAGTGTTTCTAGTTGAGATTATATGGATATCGGTTGTTGAAAGTTTTGAGAGGCTAATATTGAAATACTTTGAGTTGGAACTTTCTTGGGTGGCTCTACCATTATGTTCCTTGCTTCAAGGGAGGAAAGAAGTTCAAATCGATTTGTAGATAGGATCACCTTAGAGGCTTGAGAAATGATATCAGACAATGTCGCGTGCTTAGTAATACATCAAGTAGATGGAGCAACGTGAGAAGAACCCGAAAGCCTGGAAAAATTTAGTGTGATTGTAGCTTGATGACTCGCTCCAATAGGGTCTAGAACAAGTTTCTTTTTCATTGTTCTTTATTGCTCCATCTTATCTATCTTTGATTAAGTTTGGGGTTGTTTCTTTTTATAATCTTAGGCAAAATTCCCATGTTCGTGATAAGTTTTGCATTAAAATGGAAGCACCTGAGTAGGCCCAATGGTTAAGAGCTTGTGTTATCTCCGAGGAGGTCACAGGTTCAAAACCGGCGGGGGGTAGGGATGCTTTATAGCCCGTTGTGACAAGGCTAGAAGGGTAGGCGACCCCTGGGATAGGTGCCCACCTATAGGCAACCCCTAGGATGTGGTATCGGGACGTCTCGGCCCTTGCTAAGTCACAAGTTTCTGGTATATCTGACTTGCGGGCTGTTGGATATATCCCCAAAAAATTTTAACTCGTTAAAAAAAAAATGTTTTGCATTAAAATGGTAGTTATTTGTAGTTTAGCTTTTACACATATTTCTAGTTGACGAAGATGAGAAGGATTATGTAATTTTTACTGGTATATTAGTAAAGAACCACTTCATGTATATTCTGTATTAAAAAAGGGGTTTCACCAAATTATATCTTATATAAAATGTATATAAACAATATATACATTATATTTACATAAATGTTAAGTATCAAACTATAAAATATTTATTATAATTATACCTATATTATAACTTAGGTATACATTGTTTAATTTTTACACATAAAAGTCTAATAATACATATATTAAGAACCCATATTTATATTATGTGTTTTTTTAAGCAAGTTCCATGGGCTATCTGGTAAGGATGTTTATTTTGTTTTATCTTTGTATTTGTTTTATGTCGAGAATTGAGAGTTACAACATTTCATACATGTGTTATTAATAAATTTAAAATAATTTTTAAAATATATATATATATATATATTTATTTATTTATTTATTTATTTATTGTATTATATTATATTATTGGTGTTTATAACATCTGATTTATATTAAATAATTTTTTAAAACGAAAAAAATAACATATATTTTTAATATTTTTATTTATTTAATTTTTAAAAATAAAATATAAATATAAAAGCTTTTTTTTAAATGTTTAAAATGAATACACTTTTTTTCACTGCGAGTGAATATTCGATTGGTTTTAGGGGAGGCTCAGAGGCACGTGGCAGGGCTGTTAGCCTCCGCTGCTAACACCTCACCACCCTCATCGGACCTATGTTAACCACGCATCTCATATGCGCAGACGACATCATACTTATTCGCACCCCACGCATCCATCAAGAACCCATATTTATATTATGTGTTTTTTTAAGCAAGTTCCATGGGCCATGTGGTAAGCATGTTTATTTTGTTTTATCTTTGTATTTGTTTTATGTTGAGAATTGAGTGTTACAACATTTCATATATTTGTTTTAATAAATTTAAAATAATCTTTTTAAAAAAATTATATTATATTATAGGTGTTTATAGCATCTATATCAAACAATTTTTTAAAACTAAAAAAAATAACATATATTTTTAATATTTTTATTTATTTAATTTTTAAAAATAAAATATAAATATAAAAGCTTTTTTAAAATGTTTAAAACAAATATACCTTTCCTCACCGCGGGTGAATACTAGATTGGTTTTGGGGGAGGCCGAGAAGCACATGGCAGGGCTCTTAGCCCCCACGGCTAACACCTCACCACCATCATTGGACCTACGTTAACCATGCATCTCACATGCGCAGACGACATCATACTTATTCGCACCCCCACGCATCCATCAAACGACAGTTGCAGCCTCTGAGCTGGATGGTGGCATGTACGAATTTTCAGAGCTTGGTAATTACTTAAGGTCATAGGATTATGATGGTTTTTATTGGGACTATTTAGTGGAGTGACATGCATTACTCCTGCATGCAAGCTAATGATGCTACTTCACTAAGTTTTATGGACACTTACCCTCTCCATGGGAAGGCTATCCCTCGCTGCACTCTCGGGCTCGTGGGGAAAGCTCTTCAGTTTCTGCTGATTGATGGGTGGTGGGATACTTCGGCTTCAACCCTGGATTGCTCGATCCACTTATTTTCATCCCGCTGAGTGCACTAGCGAGACTCTTATTCCAGCCGACACTCGTACTGCCCTTAATTTTTTCGACGCTCTTCCCCGTTTCCCTATTGGGTCTTTTGCAGACGTCCCTGCCTCTGTTTGTAACTTCCTCCCGAACCTCAATTGTGATTTCTCTTTGCTCTTGTTGATTTCCTTCACGCCTGTCATGATGCCTCCTTGTAAGCACTCCCTCTTTGTTTCTTCCCCTCCAGGGCTTAGCAGGCCAAAGCCTATGAGTTTGCCCCTCTATTTCCAGAAAATGATTGTGGAAAAGAACAAACGTTATAAACGGGAAGTTCTTGAGTCTGTCCAAGCCAACATCCAGAATGCTGAGAGAGAGGCGGAGTTGGAAGGCATTTGCTTGGGACCTAAGGAGATTAAAAATGAATTTAAGGATTTAGTCCCCAATCCTGGCATCTCCAGAGGCAGGCTCACCTTGTATCAGAAATCCTTGGAGCTGCAAAGATCGCATAAGTTTATCCTAGGCAAAACATTGGTGGAAAAATACGAGCAGCATGAGGAAATTCTACTTCAGCAGGACAAAATCATGCTGATCCTACACAGGATTTTGGACAATCGCGCTAAGCTCGCAAGAGACTGGGCTTGAAGCTCAAGCCTGTTGAACACTTTTTTGATTGATCATGTTCTTTTTTTAGTCCTTGTTTTAGTCTTTCTCCGTTTTAAAAACTACTACTGTTAATGGTTACTTTTATGTTTTCATGAAAGAAACTTTTCTGAGACTTATCAAGAACTTCCAATCATTTTGGTTCAGTCTGTTTTCCTTTTGAGGGAGACTGCTAGTCTGATCTCCAAGCCTATTTTCCCATAAATGAGAGGGCTTGGTTTTTGTTGGAAATGTTTGTTTTTTGGCTATCGATGGTAATAGAAAGATCTGCTAATTTATAATAATAAAATGTTTAAACTTAATACAAAATAATAATAAAATAATGGAGATTGCTGAAATTATATATTAAGATCCTTATCTAAAGATTCTTCCATTACCATAAAATTCCATATCTAAAGATTCTTCCATTACCATAAAATTCCAAACCCAAATATAAATGAGAATAAAAATTAGTTCTTATAAAAATTATAATAAATTAGTTGTTATAAAATTTATAATATAAAAGAATAATATAAGTTAGTTGTTATAAAATTTAGTCAAATTTTGCTAGCTCATTCAGTTAAGGTGGGGGTCTCGTCAGAAAGGCGACCCGAGTTCAATCTCCTTAGGGGTGAGTTAGTTGGGAGGAGACACCCAAAAATTTCAGCCATCATAAAGGTTGGTGTTGTCCAAGCCGTGTGCGATCTCCGAGTGACTTTGACGGCTTAAATACCCCTAGATTGCGGTTATCTTAGCAAATAATAAAAATGCATTGACATCGAGTGACAAACATTTCTTACAAACAAAATAATAATAAAATTAATATAATTTCTGAAATATGAAATATAAACGTGGTTAACTCTCAACCATGTTACAACTTTAAAAATAACCATTATTGTACTAAATTGGATATGATGACGATTCTATCTCATGGGTTTTACCACACCCCAAGATAGATATTTTATTTGGAATTATAACAGTAAATTGGATATGATCACAATTCTACCATGGCTCCTAACATCCCACAACATAGACTTTGTTGGGTAGAACCCCACATTTTGTATTTGAGAAATGAAGAGAAGCCACATAATCACACTTCACTTTGATGTATCATGTCTCATCTCACCATGCAACTACGCGTGGTGTGCGTGTCCCTTTGTAACATCACCTCCACTCACATGGATGCAAGTAACTTCCACTTTACTTTATTTGTTGTATGGTCAATTTCTTGAAATAAGATTAATCACCAAGACATGTCGTTTTGGGAAGAAAAAATAATATAAGTTAATTATGATAACCATGTTGTTTTGGAAAGAATATATAATATAAAGTTAATTCTGGTAATTGAATTTTTTATTTTAATCTAGGTGTATTTTAATTTTTTTGAATTGGGTTTAATTTCAAGACAATGACACCACATCATGATTGGATTGGATGATTAGAAGATAGATATTGCAGGAATTCAATGCTAGTTAGTGAATGTCAAAGATGTGAAGGAAGATGGATTCAAGAGCGCAACAATTGAATAGGTTGAGAATCTTTATCATTTATTTGGACCTTAGTTGTAAATTTACCTTTTCAAAATATTTTTATGTTCCTACATTTGTTATATAAATGAGTGTTTGCTTTGTTATAGAGTAGAAAGCTTTGGGTTTTGTGTTGTACTTGCAGGTTTTAACATGGAGTTTGTCTTTTATCTTTTATTGACTTGACTTAGTCCTATCAATCATAGGATAAAAAAATCTCGTTTTTTTGAATTATTGTGGTAAGCTTTCTTCTTCTCTCTTGTCGGTTTTTTTGTGCCCTCTCGTAGCTAGAGGATAGCACGGTTTTTAATGCTGCCACGGAGTGAGTCCTAGGGATGGAATTTGACGGGTAAATGCCCATCATGGGTCAATTTATCCGTCAAATACAGCTAAGATTTTGCCTAGACCGTCAAAATCTGGCTTAGAATACAGAAAACGTTTCAGATTTTGTTTGTTACCGGTAATTTTGACGACTATCCGTCATTTCAAATTCCAACCCTGGTGAGTCCTTTAGGGTTTTGGATAGCGTTTTGTCTGAAATTTGTTTGGATGGTTCTCGGTCATGGGCATTTATGGCCTGGTGACGTTGACTTTAGGGTTTTTTTGCAGCAGGTTTTTTAGCTTCTTTCCTTGCTCTTTTGACACTTATGTTAGGGTCTTTTGCAGCGGGTTTTTTTGGCTTCTTCCCTTGTTTTTATGACACTTTGATGTCGGTTTATTGATTTCTAATTGAGGTTTTTTTTCTAAGGGTGCTTTGGTCGAGTTTTCTGGCCTGGGTTTTGACCTTGGGATTAAGGGTTGTGGGTTTCTGGGCTTTTTTATGCCTTGGGTATTCTGTGGGATTTTGGGGTTATGGTTTTTTCCCTGAGGTTTTGACCTTGGGTTTAGGGTTGCGGGTTTCCAGGTCTTCATGATTCTTGACTGATTGATGGTACATGTATGTTGTCATTGATTTGTACATTGTGTGGGTTGCACTCTTTTCTGTTTTTTCCCTTTTTCTTTGTTCTTGGTATGGCGGCTCTTTGTCCCTCGGATGGGCTAAAGGCTACGCACTCGCTCCCCTCTATGCTCGCTAAAGCTAAGAGGCTATTCAAAGCCATTAAGGTGTTGGAGGCTAAGCGTAGTTTCGTTCTTGGTCGGGAAATTTATATGGATAAGGTTGAAGCTCTGTGCTGCAGAGCCCTGATTAGGTGACTTGAGTATTGTAGGATGACAAAGGAGGACTGGGTAGTTTGGGCTACCCAACACTGGAAATCAATCATGGACTATGTGTCGACTGTTAGTCAACTAGCAAACGGCTAGCTTGTCTTTCTCTTTCTCGACAGCAAGGACGCTTCATTGATTCTTAATTCTCTCTCAACTTTTCGCAAGGGTTCTCTCGTCCAGAGTCATTGGCATGCGGATTTTGATCCTACTCATGAGCGCGTATTTAAGCGCCACTTGTGGTTTTTCTCCCAGCTTTTGCATGCTCAGTGTTTGGACTATCTAAATGTTCCCTTTCGTTGCCATTACTGCCATGAGACCGGTCATCTCAAACATTCTTGTCTCTTGTTGTTTCATGTTTCCAAAACGCTCTGGCTTTGGATGACAGAAGGATGAATGGTTGTATTATATTCGAATATGGTATGGAGGCTCCTTCATCTCCGGTTCTAACAGGTATGTATAACTCGATCTCTCCCTCCACCTGCAAAGATCTCACCAAAGCGGAATTGGAATATATTGTTGATATTGAAAATTTTGCTAGCAGTAGTCGTATGCCGACTCCTCTTCCCGTGTCTAAGAACTCTTCTTTAGGGTCTGATTCTTCGGGGGGGTCAGTATGTTACCTATATGTGCTACGGATTCTTCCTTTCCGCACCAAACTAGTTTTTCTAAGTCTTCTCCTCCCTTCACTTCTCAGGACTTTCCTCCTCTTACGGGGACCTTTCCTTTTCCTTCAGTGTGTGTAACTCCTCCTGTTAGCCCCTGTGAAGCGCCCTCTTTCACGAATCCTTCCCTCCTTAAGTCACTTTCGATTTTCTCTGATAAGACTCCCCTTTTCCTTCTACTTTACCTATGGACTCGATTCGACATGCAAATGTGACTATCCAGAAGGCTAGGAGACCCAAGCAAGACAAATCTCTGGGGGACCCTGGGATAAATTCTCATGCCCCTTTGTCTACTAGGATCAAAGAGGTGTCCAGATCTTTCCTTCCCTCCAACCTCCCCTCTCCACCCCAGGTGCTTAGAGCAGTGTCACCCTCTGGTTTGGTTTCTCAATGAAACTTCTCTCCCTCAATTTGCATGGTTTTAGAGGAATCACCAAACAAAAATCTCTTGGCTCTCTCCTGTCGGATATTAAGGCTTTTCTCTCCTTTGCAAAAATCAGGTCTAGTTGGGAATTTTTTGCTTTTGATTCTATGGGTCTCTCGGGTGGTCTTCTCATAGGGTGGGATCCTTTAGTTTCTCGTTGTAAATCTTTTGTCATTGTAGCTAGCATTTTGGTTAAGGTCTGTTTGAGGGGCCAGCTGTCAAATATTACTTGTCTTCACTGTTATGGTCCCTATCAAAGTAGGGGACTATTCTGGGATGTTGCAGTTGAAGGGGGTATTTTTAATCACCCAAATATGATAATTGCAGGAGACCTAAATTTTACCCTCTCAGACGCTGAGATTTGGGGACAGAATGCCCATTTAGACCCTCTCAGCCCTCACTTTTCTCAGCTGCTGGTTCGTACCATGATGGTCATTTTAACACATTGATGTGTTGGTCCAACCTGGAGGAATGGCAGGGTTGGGGATGAGGGTATTAGCAAGAGATTGGATCGGTTCCTTGCTTCAGACTCACTGGTGTTACTGTTCACTAGATATATATCCTGGATTCATCCTTCGGAGATCTCTGGCCACTTTTTGGTTTTCCTTGAATGGGATGATCCTTCCCTCCAGAGGAATTATCTGTTTAAGTTCAATAGAGCATGGATGCAGGTGGATGATTTCTATCTCCTGGTAAATACTTCTTGGTCTTCTGAGTTGCCCCTTTTGGGTTTTGATGCTATGACTAGCCTAGATCTGAAGTTAAAAAAATAAAAGGTGATGTTAAAAAGTGGGAAAAGTCACAAAAGGTGAAACAGAGGCAAGAGCATACAGATTTGGATGTGGAACTTCAACACCTCGTCTTTTTGTACCCTTTGAAGTTTCTTCTGAGGATGGAAGCTCATAAATTGGTATCCATTAAAAACCGAAAAGAAAAAATCTTGGCGAATGAGGTGCTCAGTTGGAGGCTAAAAATACAAGCTATATGGATTGATCAAGGTGATGCCAACACAAAAAATTTCCATAATTTTGCTTCGGCAAGACGGAATGTCAACTCTATATGGGAACTTCTGGATGGTGATGGCAATTTCGTTTCGGAGTTGGAGTAGCTCAAAAGGTTGGGAAAGGATCACTTTTCATCACTGTTCATGGATGATGGGAGTACACCCATCTCGGATCAACTACTGTGATAAAGCACTTCCCCACTTTTCTCTCAGAGGAAGACTCGACAAGTATGGTTGATGAAGTTAAGATGTTGGAGGTGGAAACGACACTGAAAAGCTTCAAGAAAGAAAATAGTCCTGGTCCTGACCATTGGTCAGTGGAATTATTTTTACATTTCGTTGATTTGCTTAAATCTGATTTATTAATGGTTGTGGAGCAATCACGGAAGGAAGGTAAGGTTTTGAGTGAAATTAACTCTACTTTTATGACGCACATTCCCAAAATTGATATGCCAAAAATATTTGCATACTTTCGCCATATCTCACTCTGCAATCTGATTTATAAACTTATTTCAAAAATCGTCTCCAATAGACTTAAGCCTATACTTTCCAGGGTAATCTCAATAGAGTAGTTTGGGTTCCTGAAGAACGGGAAAATTCTTGAACCAGTTGGTATTACATAGAAAATTATTCATACTATCAAAACCAAGGATATGGAGGCTTTAGTCCTAAAACTAGATCTCATTAAAGCTTTTGACAGAGTAAATTGAACCTTCTTGCGTCTTATTCTCCTCCAAGTGGGTCTACCTTTGAATTCAATAAACTGGATCATGGGTTGTGTGACTTCATCAAATTTATCTGTACTTATAAATGGTTCACCAATTGATTTCTTTAACGCTTCGTGGGGTATTAGACAAGGGTGTCCTCTGTCACCTCTTCTCTTCTATTGGTAATTGAATGACTTGGACGCCTTATTGGGGAATCTAAACGTGTTTGAAAAACACATGGCATTCGGCTTTTGCCATCCCTTTCTGTTACTCACTTGCTCTTTGTGGACGACGTGGTATATTTTTGTTTGGGTAACTAGATGGAATGGAAGAATATAAAGTAGAATTGGACCTCTTCTGCTTGACTTCAGGGATGTGGATTAGTCTGGATAAATCCTCCTTTCTCAGAAATAACTTGGAAGATGGGATCTGCAGCAGCATTAGGGATATATCTCCCTTCAAAATGGATCCTATTGACTCTGGATTTAAATACTTGGGCTATTGGGTGAAACCCTTGAGATATGGGCCGAATGATTGGCGTTGGATTATTAAAAATTTTGAGAAAAGAATCAGTTCTTGGTCTTACAGGTTCTTATCCTTAGGGGGCAGATTAATTCTCATTAGAGTTGTATTGACTGAGATCTCGATATACTGGTTTTCCTTAACAAGGATTCTTAAATCTATCATGAGAAGATTGATTCAATGTATTTTTAAATTCCTTTGGGGCAACACAGGAAAAAAAAAACATAGGTTACACTTGGTAAAATGGAACTCCCTCTCAAGACCCTTTTCCCTTGGGGGATGGAATATAAAAAATTTGGAGTGGTTTAGCATCTCACTCAGACTCAAGAGCGTGTGTTCGGTTCACGATATTAAGGGGAATTGGAACCAAGTGATTCAGGAAAAGTATCTTAAAAAAACCTCCATTGATAACTCGCTTCGTCAACATTCCTTCTTTGTGTAGAATACATCACTTGTATGGAATTGTTTCATTCGGGTTCTCTCTTGGATCAGTAGAATCTTGGGTTGGAGAGATGGTGATGGTGTCTCAATGAAGCTAGGCATTGACCCTATCGCAGGTTTGAAAACTTCATATATTCTCTCACACGATCTTCTCGATTATGCTCATGATTTTGGTATCTCTACTCTAAGTCAAGCCCACAATTATGGTATGGGTCAAGTTTCTTCTTATTATTGGCTGACTGTGGAGGATCTGGATCTTGGCGGTGTATGGAAGGTGGAGTGGACATGTTGTATTCATGGTCTATCTCAGGGAGGCATCAGCTCTCACCAAAAAAAATATTGTCTACTCTGGCTGCATAATTTGAACAATGGAGAAGTCACAACAAATTTGGTGTATGAGCTTATTGCCTCAACTCGCTCCGAGACTTTAATTGGTTGGCAGTATAGATAGCTAAGGTGATGGCATATACCACTCAAACTTAAATGTTTTAGCTGGCTATGTGCTAGTAATTACATTATCACCTGGGAAAACTTGAAAAGAAGGGGCTGGATTGGCCCATATCTGTGTTGTTTATGCAAAGGAGATAATGAATCGGTGGGTCATTTATTTGTTAACTGTTTATTTGCGTGGGTTGTAAGAGATACTCTTGCCACTCAGTATAAGCTGAACCTGTCGTGGAGACATGCGTCTTTATTATAAAATTTGAATTTTGGGCAGAGCAAGCTCATAAGCAACTATGCTTGCCTTTTTTCTACATTTGGATTATTTGGAGATCTCGCAATCTCTGTGTTTTTTATGACCACAAGCTAGATATAGGTATTGTTTGTCTTTGTATCATTGACCTCTTTAATTATTTTCTAGACCTGCTCCTCTTCTTCTGTACCCTTTTAGTTTTTTTAATGGATCGACTGCTTCAGGTTTTGGGGGTGTTGGTTTTATTATTCAGATCGGTCAGACACATCTGTTCAAGGTAAAGATGGGTTGTGGTGCTAGCACCAATACTAGAGCCGAACTAATGGCTCTTTGAGCTCTGTTGACTTTTGCGGCTCTCATTGGTCTCCCTACTCTTTTTGTTTTTGGAGACTCCTTAGTTATCATAAACTGGGAAAACTCGGTGACTAGACTGGCAATATTGGACCTGGAACATTGGTGTTCCCGCATTACTGAAGCCATGGCATCTCTCCTCTCTATAAACCTTCAGCATGTCTATAGGGAGCACAATAGGAGTGTTGATGGTTTATCAAAGGAAGCACTTGTTCTTGAGCCAGGTCTACTCTACTTCATTGAACTTTTGGAAGGAACGGAAATTGGGGGCGACACTTTACAATTATTCTAAAGTTGTTGAGAGCCCTTTGACTTTTTTTGGATGATTTTATTCATCTTTGAGTTTTGAGCCGAGATTTTTAGCCCTTGACCCTCTTACATGGCTCCTTTGGTGTTTAGTTTTATGGCTGTATATTAGCCATTGACCCCTTGGGATTCATCACTCGTGGGTGCTTCCTTGGATATGCTTTCAATGCTCCTTATGTGCCCCTTCTAGACGGTGCAGATGCTTTTTTGAGTGAGATGTCTGGCTCTCTTTGACTACTTATCACCTTTTGATGCTTTGGATGCTCTGCACTGGTTGTATGACTATGAGATTGTCCTGGTATGTTTATTGTGTAGCTTCGTGATCCACTTGGATACGATGTATCCTAGTTTTGTATATGTTACCTTTGATTCCATGGAATATCAAGGAATTGCTTTTTTCTTCTGAAAAAAAAGGTAGAAAGCTCTAACTCCCCTTCCATTATGGTTAGTTGCTCTATAGTTCCCCTTTCTGAGGTCACCCTTAGCCATAAAAGGACATCCCAATATCGTTTATGCTCATTCTTTTGTTTCACCAACACTTGCTTCACTTATATGTAAATAAGCCAAACATTATCTAGAAATCATCCCCGCTATGATCTTACTCTGTTTGTTAACTATAAACCAAGTACATAAAGTGTATATAAATTCTAGAAATGCATAGAATGGTACAACCTTTCATGGACAAGGAGGTAAGGTTTCTTCAAGGCGATGTTGAGCTAATAAATGTTGATTGGGATGGTTAGCCAGAAACCTAAACATATGAGTGTAACAATAGGTATAGGTCCCTTCTCAACATTGGATGACTCCAAATGTCTGCCTTGCTATCTTGAAAAATTGCCTCGTATTGGTATTGAGTGCAGCTTTCACGATTCATAGAAAGTACATTTCTCCTTGTTTCTTAGGGAGCTTAAATGTGCTTGTGTGAACAATCATTTTATGAGGTTTTATGTTGATTTTCAACACAACCATTTATATAAATTTACATGATCTATGAAAGGAAAAGCTTAAAGCGTAATATGGAGTAGGGAAACAAGTCTCGAGGTTGTCCATTTATAGTGAAGGCAATGAACAAATTGGGTACACCGCCTATAAGGATTGCTTGATTATCACGATGGTAGGGTTTTTGTCTTATGACCATGATGTTAGTTTTTATTAGTATTTCCATGGTCGAGATGTTTGTCGTTGTTAATTGTATTTTTGTGGTTGAGATGTATGTCACTATTGATTTGCATGGATAAATTTAAAAATGATGTCACTACGAGGGATGTAGGTGACACTATCCACGTACATCTCACCAACAGTGAGATGCATGCATGGGACACATCAAACAATTTTTTTGGAATCATGGGAAAATATTATAATTAAGGGTGACAAAAGGCAGGAATAAAATTAAAAGGGAATTTGAATTGTTCTGTAAAGTTGTTAATGTTTTTACGAAAGTCGTTACTTTGAAATCTATTCTTTAAATTAAAATAATTTATATATGTGTTTGAGACTTGCCGCTTTAATCCATAAATAAAAAGAAAGAAAAGTTTATGAAATTAAATAATAATACTTTTGGTTATGTCATTGAACTAACCATCAAAGAGTCAAGGATTAATAATAAACTTTAATTGAGTCATTGAACTAAGAATCAAAGGGTCCACTATTAAATTTCAATTGAATTAAATAATGAATACCTTTATTGGCTTATCACCATTCAATTGAATTAAATAATGATTTTTTTTTTTAAATAATGAATTAAAGCATTCAATTAATAATATACTACAAATCTGTGATGCAAAAGGATTCCATCCTGCGCGATCCACCTATAACAAACGAATCAATCTGTGCAGAGCTGAGCTGCGCTGCATTTATTTATCTACCCGATAGAGGATCTATCTAGGACGTGTCGTCAATTCATCATGTGTCATCATTAATTTGGAATCCTTTCTATGATCACATACCTTTCATAAAGTAAAAATGTTTGTCACGACTCCAAGTCTTTATGAGTTTCTTTGAGTTTCTTTGGATAGGTATGGGTTATCATTGTTTCAATTTTTTAACCAGTGTAGATCCAAATCCTAGGCCGAGATGGATCAAGCAAATCTACCAAGTGCCGAGATGGATCAAATCTCTAAGGTGCAAACCTCTTCTTAGATATCCATTGATTTGATTCAAACCAAAAGACACATATTTTTATTTAAGGTCCACATATAATATTTTTATTATTAATATTTAATATTATTTATGACCGACATATAATATTTATTATTATTTTTTATTTTGTTAGGAACGAACATTGCATCATTTCCCCACACATGGTTTTAAAACCATATGCAAGGCCCTCCTACAGCCATGGGTTGTTTAGGAGGCCTTGAACATGGTCTTAAAACCATTTGCAAGGCCCTCCTAAACCATGTACAATAAAACCATGGGTTGTTTAGAATGCCTTGCACATGGTTTTAAAACCATGTGCACATGGTTTTAAAATCATGTGCAAGGCCAACATTTTTTTGTGGATAATTCAATTTTGTGTTTTTATCTTGACCCACATATTTTTTTATGGATAATTAAATTTTTTATTTTTTTTATTGTTTTGTTAGGTAGGAAGATTCCAACATCTCCCCCATATTAGATTGTTTTTGTGGTCGACATTTATTTTGGCCTATTAGAAAAAATATTTTTTGCGCTGAGAGGCGCTCTACAACCCAGTATGGAGGAGATCTTGTAACGTGATGTAACGTTTATAACATGTTGGCAAAAAATAATAGTCATAGTGAATATTATGAGAGAGATCTTGTAACGTGATGTAATGTTTGTAACATGTCGGCAAAAAATAATAGTGATAGTGAATATTATTGGAGAGATTTTGTAACACAAAATAAAAAATAATATCACTTTCATAATGTTATTTTTATTAATAAAAAATAATTTTTTTAATAAGCCAAAAACAATTTAATATGGGGGAGATGTTGTAATCTTCCTACCTAACAAAACAATAAAAAAGTAAAAATTTAATTATGCGTAAACAAAATATGTGGGTCAAGAAAAAAACACAAAATTGAATTATCCGCAAAAAAATGTTGGCCTTACACATGGTTTTAAAACAATGTGCAAGGCATTCTAAACAACCCATGGTTTTATTATACATGGTTTAGGAGGCTTTGCACATGGTTTTTAAACCATGTGTAAGGCCTCCTAAACAACCCATGGTTTTATTATACATGGTTTAGGAGGGCCTTGCAAATGGTTTTAAGACCATGTGCAAGGCCTTCTAAACAACCCATGGTTGTAGGAGGGCCTTGCATATGGTTTTAAAACCATGTGTGGGGAAATGATGCAATGTTCGTTCTTAACAAAATAAAAAATATTATATGTCGGCCATAAATAATATTAAATATTAATAATAAAAATATTATATGTGGATCTTAAATAAAAAGATGTGTCTTTTGGTTTGAATCAAATCAATGGATACCTAAGAAGAGGTTTGCACCTTGAGAGATTTGATCCATCTCGGCGCTTGATAGAGCCTACGATTTGGATCTACGCTGGTTATTAATAAAAATAATGTTATTAAAGTGATATTATTTTTTATTTTGTGTTACAAGATCTCTCCCATAATATTAACTATCACTATTATTTTTTGCCGACATGTTATAAACGTTACATCACGTTACAAGATCTCTCCCATAATATTCACTGTCACGATTATTTTTTGCCGACATGTTATAAACGTTACATCACGTTACAAGATCTCCCCCATATTGGGCTGTAGAGCGCCTCTCGGCACAATTAATTTTATAGTATTAAAACATTTTTAAAAATTATCATGTTATATGAATAGTTTTTTTGTTTTGTTTTTTGGATTGTATAAAAGGCGTGTTTAATGGTAATATATTTGTAAAAGTTTAAGTTCACCTAAGGAAACATACTAGAGTGTATTCAAAGTCTTATTAGTCTATTTCCCATTTTTATTATTATCATCGAACAAGTCCAAAAATTAAAAATAATAATTGCATATGGCTTGATGGATTATTTAGAAGGTTGAAGCTTACCCAAAACAAACATACTACACCTATTTGTTGTTTTTTTATGGTTGTATCCATCTACACCTATTTATCGTTTTGTATGTCATATAAAAATGTATGATTTTTTTGTTATATTTTTGTGTTATATGTAATCAATGTTAAACTCTTTTTATATTGTTTTGTCACTTTCAAATAGCTAGTGTAGGATAAGTTAGATTAGCTTACGTTAACATATGATATAGTAGGATTTGACTAGGAGAGGTAGGGATGGGTTAGGTTGGGATTAGTTACATTAGACTATGCTAAGATAAGATGTGTTTAGAAAGGATAAAGTAGGTTTGGCTAAGGTGGGCTATAATATTGAAGGCTATGTGAAGGTCTGGTTAGGCTAAATAGGTTGGGATAGGGTACGTTAGATTTGGGTTGGAAGTCTTAGATCATGATAGGATAATGAAGGTAATGCTAGATAGGTTAGCACACACTAACTTAGGTTTTCCTATGTCTATAGCTTTTGTCTAGGAACAATAGTTGTCATTTCTATAGCTTTTGTCTAATAACAATAGTTGCATGCAGTGACATTGCCACCTCATGGCTCTTATTCATATACACATCATTTGATGCATATAGCTATCTAATATGCAAAACATAAGATCACTCATATATATATATATATATATATAACTTGTTTTTAATATAATTCATATATAAATTAGTTTATGTTATAGCTATATGAGGGAAAGAAGAGGGATATTTCAATAGCGCCTAATAGTTGGGAAATAGAATTTATATAAGAAACGTTACATTTTCGGGGATAAGTTACAAAGCTGATAGCTAGGAAAGAAGAGGGATATTTCTTTATCGCCTAGATATTATTTAATTCTACCGTTTTTATTTTCTAAACTTTTTTATTTAGTATTTTAAGAAAGATTTATATGTAAATATTGTCTTCAATGGATTCTTCATCTCATCTTGTCCGAACGATGATGAAGCGCATTCTACAGTCTTGATTTTTTCGGGCCTCCAAAAATTCTCTGCAAACTTTAACTCTCAACAAACACAAAGGAACAAGAAATAATTGTTTCTCTTCACAGGTTATACTTGTTCGCATCTTGGCATTATCATCACTCATCAACATGACTATCTTGATTATCTTGAAGCCTATAAATTCATGGAGTAGTATAAGCGCTAACCAAAATGCTCTTAACACACGAAATTCTGGTAGAGCATTTTTCCGCTGAAATCACAATTTGGGGTATTAAATCACAATTTCGACGATCTGAGTAGTTTTAAAATCGAGGATTTAGTCTAGGACAAGAACTTACAATTGTTGAAATTGTAAAATTGTGGAAATAGCAATTTGCAAGAACAATTTTAACTCCTTTTTATAAAAAATCCACCAGAAACCTAGGGCGTTTTAGTTGTCTTTTATCCTACTCGTTGTTGGGATATTATAAACCCACTCCATACTTAGGATAACAATATTTAATCATTATTGATTAATTTCCTACCTACTAGCCTAAATAGTTGGCATCAACTTGCACCACTTGGTCAATCCTTGTCATATATACCCCAGTAACACCTTTATCCTAATTCTGGTTAGATCCTACCCACTTTATTGACTGCCAAATTTAGTAACTGTGCCTTCATGTAGATTCTGTCTTTATCCTACTTTATTCTCGTTGTTCAGTGGATAAGGTAAAGCTAGTCAATTAGGAAACTGCTATCTTTTGTTTCCAACCCATCCTCCATGATTTTCTCTCCAGATTCAAGGATTAACATGATTTTCCATCACTCATTCTAACTCACTCTTGCTTTAGCTAATTCGTGAGGTCCTAGACAGAGTTGGAAAGTGCTTTAGTCACCTGTGGGGGGTTATTTAGTAGCTTGATTTATGAGCTAGCATGAGTTATCTTCTAGCAACTTAATTTTCCTTTATAAGGATGTAATAATAATAATAATAATAATAATAATAATAATAATAATAATAATCTATTTTTAAGGTCACCGCCAAGCGAGACACCAATTTGGTGTATGAGACCCCCTTGTGTGGGGGATAAGAGACCCCCCTCTACGCAGTGATTTAACTGCTGAAGTCTACAGAGGTGTACATACACTACCCCCCTATGGATTTGAACCTGTGACCTCCTAAGAGGAAACACATGTATTACTATTGTAATAATCAATCAATCATCATTATTGATCACTCCTTAATGTGTGTTTATCTTCTTCTTCTTCTCTCCTTATGTTAATTCTCTGCAATTCCCTGTGAGGTTAATTGTGTGATTAGATTCTTATATTGTTTATAGAATTCTTGCTACCATCAAGAATTTAGAATTATGACATGGTATCAGAGCCTTTCATTTACAATTATGACATGGTATTAGATCTTTGGGAGATCATCAATTAATCCTCCTTTTCAAATTTGCAGGTGCAAAAACTTCAATATGGATTCGAAAGTTCCTCTACTTTCTCCTTCCAACTATGTCGATTGGCCAAAGAGGAGTGCATATTTGAAGAGACAATGTCTCATTGATGTCTCCATCAATGAAGTGAGCAAACCAAATTCTTATGAAGAGAAGATGGACTAGATAAATGATTGTGATAGAGCTTATGGAATTATGTGTTTGGCAATGTATCCAAAGACACATCATCTCATAAATTATGTTAAATATCCATTTGAGCTTTGGAACAATTTGGACAAAGATTTTGGTATGCAGGAAGAAGAAGGTGAATCATGGAGCAAACCCAACATCTCCTCATGTGCTCTCTTTCAAGATGTCTTTGCCTCTGCATTCTCTGATAAAGTTGTTCATGATGAAGAAGCAACTCATACAGTTCATGTTACTACTATTCTCTTTGATTCGAATGCTTCATATTTCTATCAAGAAGAAGATATTGAAGAGCTGTCTTTTTTTGTATCTCTTGAAGTTGAAGATCCCGATTAATCTTCTTATGATGTTGATGATGAAAAATAAGTGACTAATGGAGCTGCCATTGCCATTGTTGATGATTCATTCACACATTTAGTGTTCTCTATGTCTTATATCATAGATTTTGATATCTATATGCCAGATCTTTCATGCCTTGTGTATACCTCTCTCCTTGATGGTGCGCAAGTCAGTGTCTTTCTGGATTACTGCTTAGCTAGATCAAGTATTATTTGTGTCATACCACTCACCATACTTTATCTCATGCATTTCTGCATCTTCTCCTTTGTTCTTGGCATCAATACTCGTAGCCTCCTTGAAGATTTTGAACATCTCTTTCTTTCCTCCTTGGCATACTTCTACCATAGAGGATTCTTTATCAATTTATGCTCTAGAAGAGCCTGGTGATGTGATATTTTATGTTCTTTTGGATATTTTGGAAGCTAGATAAATCTATGGAGTCTTTTCCTCTGCACTTCCTGATCCTAATCCTTCTGCTTTTTCCTACATGATCACTTGCACACATCCTCTCAGTGTAAATGAAACTGGAGACCTTATGCATTTTCTTGGAAACTTATTTCACCTATCTAGATATGATTTCATCTCTATTGGTTCGAAGTTCAAGTCATCACATCATCTTGGAGTTGAGTACAACTCTCAAGAACTTTCAGTCTTGCTTACACATAATTGGATATCAATTGTTCTACATGGTCCCAGTTTCCATCCTGCAGTTGTTCCTTATCCAAGTGGGCATATTTCGCTTCTTCCTAAGAAGAAGATTCCTCCAAACATCAGCATTTAGTTTGGAGTAGCATCAACAATAATTCAACATTTTTTGGTATTCCTTTCATGTCCTTTCTTGAGGGATGATTTTCCCCATGTGGTTTTGCCTCTTTCCTCAATTCTTTGGACAAGATAAATTGTAATGGGTGACCATGGCCTTGTTTTTGGGCCCTATATAGGTCTATATTTTTTATTATTCCATACATATCATCATAAATTCAGACTTAAAGGGGGGTGTTGGGATATTATAAACCTACTCCATACTTAGGATAACAATATCTAATCATTATTGATTGATTTCCTACCTACTAGCGTAGATAGTTGGCATCCACTTGCACCACTTGGTCAATACTTTCCATAAATATCCCAGGAGCACCTTTATCCTCATTTTAGTTAGATCCTGTCCACTTTATTGACTGCCAGATTTAGTAACTACGCCTTCCTGCAGATTATGTCTTTATCCTATTTTATTTCTTCCATTCAATGGATAAGGTAAAGCTAGTCAACTAGGAAACTGCTATCTTTTGTTGCCAACCCATCCTCCATGACTTTCTCTCAATATTCAAGGATTCGCATGTTTTTCCATCACTCATGCTTTATCTAATTCGTGAGGTCCTTGACAGAGTTGGAAAGTGCTTTAGTCACCTAGGGGGGTTTATCATATTTAGTGATCATGATTTATGAACTAGCATGAGTTGTCTTCTAGCAACTCAATTTTTCTCTATAAGGATGTATTACTATTGTAATAATAAATCAATCATCATTATTGATCACTCCTTAATGTGTGTTCATTCTTCTTCTTCTTCTCTCCTTATGCTAATTCTCCGCAATTCCCTTTGAGGTTAATTATGTGCTTAGATTCTTAGCTTGTTTATAGAATTCTTGCTACCATCAAGGCTTTAGAAATCTGACATGGTATCAAAACCTTGCATTCTGAATCAATGAATTGATTCTTCACTTCTTCATGTGGTTCAGTCTCATTATTCTTCTCTCTATTTTCCTTGTGCATAATTGTAAGAATTATCTTGTAACTAGATCATGTCATGTGCTTACACATTGCATTAAGCCTCAATTTATTTATGGTATTAGAACTGCTATTTCTACATGGTATCAAAGCCTTGCATTTATAATTCTAACACTCGTAAATCTATTTAGTAATATGTGATCAAATCTAATTCCATTACTCATTACTTTCTTCAAAACCTATTTTTATATTTTAGGTAGTCGCTCTCATTTATTTGAAAAGTTTCAAATAAGCACATGGTGAAAGTATTGACGTGGAACAAATCCTATTAAAGATAAAGATCGAATTCATCTTGGCCATACTATTCTAGTTTCTTTGTCAAATGTAAACTGACTTAGTGAGCAAATTAACTAGGCATCAATATATGAGATTACTTATCATTGCGAGTAAACCAAAAAGTGGGAATTGATTGAATACCAATGTTATGACAAAGTTGCATGTGAGTCAAGATAAGGGCATTCACATGTAATATTTACAAATAAAATTTTGTAAAAAGCAAAAATTGATATCACTAAAAGATTGTAAGTGTGAATTGCCCATGAGAAAAGAGATTCACTACAAACTTATTGCATGGTGTTTTAGATTCATCTTTAGGTGTTTGTGTTTTGTGGTGTTTTTTTATGTGTATCTAGCTGTTTAACTAGAATTTATGTCATTTGTGTGTTTACATGTATGTTACACCCTTCTCACAGTTCACGTGGACAAGAGAAACTAATTCGACGGCTAAGTAAATTTGTAGCAAAAGAATTTTATTTTCTAGTAAAATTTTGGGGCAAAAGTATCATATTTTTATATATAGTTTCTATCTTATAGCAATAACAGTTAGCAACTGTGGGGACATTACCACCTCGTGACTCTTGTTTCTTATTTTTGTCATTAATAAATTTAAAATAATCTCAACACTATATAAATTATTTATATTTTTTTGTTGAATTTTACATAATAATCTTGAAAAAATTAACAATAAATAAAAATTAATAAATTGTTTTTTTATAACTACTTTAAATGTGTCTGTAAAGATATTTGTAATCATAGTTTATTTCATAAAATTATAAATCAAGACAATCATGTTCAAAAAGCTTAAAGAGAAGCATTCCAAACTTACCATAGTATTGAGGAGTTAAAAGGTTAGAAAGGTTTGTATTGGAGCAAAAATTATGAAATTGATATCTAATGTGAGTGTACGCATGGAAAATTAAGAGAAAGTGATTTTCATCATCAACGCTCATATTCTGACAGAGATGACAAATCCTTAAATCCTTTCACCCCATGGTGTTTTAGGAATTATTCAATGCTCTGTTTCATTATGGAGGTCATGAGAGTTCGTTCTTATCTTGCCAATATTATTTTTCTTCTTTGAACTAGCTAAAATAAAGAGGTAATTTTGATCCTCTAGATTATGATTAATGACCTCCTTATAGTACTGTAATTTTTTGTAACTTCTAAATCTTTCTCACGCCACATTTTCTCTTTAAACTTAGAAGTAGTATTATTTTTAATATTATCGATATTTTGCGAAGTGACATTTTTCGTTAATCCCCCAATGGTCTAACCACGTCATGGCATCATGATGCCACCCCTGCTTAAGGCACAGTTAGTTCTTGCTGGAATTTAAGGAAATTTTTAGAAGGCTATGCTCTCCCATGTTGTTTATCTTGTGCTTGTACATCAAGTACATAGTCATGGTCATGCTCTCAATGGGGGAGAGCCCCACTTCTTCAAAGATGAACTTTTCTTTATCCCACATCATAAGGTTTGTCGCATTATAATTGTCTTCAAGCCCAAAGTAAGCTTTCCACCCTCCATTAATCATTTTCTCAATGTTATAGTTCCAATTGAGCTTGTGATGAATATCAATTCCAAGAAATTTGTAAGAAGTCGCTTCCTCCAAGTTTCTATTGTCATACACAAAATTAGTGTAAATGGCCTTCTTGGATCTGATAATCATAAATTTTGTTTTGTTGGTGTTAGCAGTCATGCCCATATTAAAGCAAAAACTCTTTAGAATTCTTAATTGCTTATCAAGATCAAAGAGACATCTTGTCATAAGAACAATATCATCAACATAGAGAAGAAGGATAATGACTACTCCTACTAAAGTTGTGCCACTGCAACTTGCTTCCGTTAAACATTATCTATTTAAATTCATATTTAAATAAATGTTTAAATACATAATTTTAAATTTTATAATTTTCTATCCACTCATACTTCTACATCTAACCAATCACATTAATCTTAAAAAATAATTTAAAAATATCTTATCATTGAATTGTACTTCAAAAAGAGTCGTACCTAAACCTGAAGTACAAAACCTTGTGGATCCTCGACAATGTTATAACTTAAAAATTGCAAGTATTTCACTAAATTGGATATGATCGGCAATTCTATCTCATGGGAGTAAACTTTCTACCCGACCATTTGCATTGATCGGACGACCAGCAATGCGTGATGTGAAAGCTCACGTGAGCCAGGTCATCCGATGAGTGTGTAACACCCCGTTTTGACATTTCTACCTGAACTACTATTATATGTTGTATTTGTTTGATTGTGAGACCTTGTCGGTTTGACGACGCTGTGGACATATGGTTCTATTATTTTGCCGATATATATATGTGTGTGCGTGATGATAGTATTATGGTCGGTAGTCATGTTTAGATATGTATCATGTGTTAATTATGTCAAATATATGGAAATTACTGAATGATGGGTACGTGGATACCGTTACAGATATATGTTGAAATAATGAATGTTATGCCAGGTGCATGGTGAATGAATGAGTTTATTGTTGTCATGTTATGATGAGATATATGTGTACATATAGAGGATTATGCATGATATCCTATATTGTATGTCGAGGGCTGACTTACAGGTTGAAACGGCTAAGTGATAGCTAGATCCTACGAGGTGGGAGGGCCTCGGGGACATGGACTTCGAAAGATAAAATGGTATCCGAGTGATGCATTATTTACTTTCGTATGGTTATTATGCTGGTTATTATGATGTATGTTATGACATGGGTGGGGTAGAGTTCCAGGAAACTCAACCGCCCAAATCGGTTATACGATGACAGACCGAGTGCAAGTGCAACGCTGTTGTTATGTCGATTAGACATAGTCCCTTGTTCCATTAAGGGGGGTGGAGGCTTTACCCACCGTTTATCCCCGAAACCCAGAGTCATGGGAGGGCTGTGCTACGGCGCGCTCCCCAAGGTGTGTGATGATGACTGGTGGTTTCCTGCTGGGGAAGCTTGGTCGATGTGGTCAACACTTCCGCTTACGGGTTCTAGCTGGAACCGGTCATGACTTGACATTCCAGGGTAGTCCAGCAGAGGACAGGATAGGATGTGGAAGTTATTAAGGATGTAAGTAGATAGATGTAGCGTGAAGTAGGGGTGAAAACAAGATCTAACTGTAGGTGTGTAAAACCCTTGGTTAGTATGTGTCGTAAATCAATGATGTATGAATTGTCGTAACATGGATTTCAGTAAGCTAATGGATCATACCTTGTAAACTATGCTAAAACATGTGTCGGTAAATAATAAGTTCCTTGATTATGATTGATGTAAGTGAATTATTACTTTTAGTGTACTTACGTGAGGAATGTAAGCAGTAGCTACGCTTACATAACTCGCCTACATATTATGAATTACATGAAATATTGTTGAGTAATAATGTCAATTAGTGTCGCTTAATATTAATTACTGTCGTTTAGTAATTAACTATTGTTGATCAACGTTAATAATGTCGATTAAAGTTAATAATGATAATTAGGGTTAATAATGTTGATTAATGGCTAATTATTGTC
>LPNX010150885.1:48136-61006 GCA_001517045.1 Pseudotsuga menziesii | reverse complement strand
AAATAAAAGTCATACTAATGAAAAACATTGAGTATGGTAAGGTTATTGGTCTTTACGACATGAATTTTAAAATACTATCATAGTTGCAAAATAAGTAAAGAAAAGCTACTTTACCTCGTAGTACCCTTGAATTCTATTAAGCAAACTTTTACTCTAGAAGTATATTTATGCTAAAGAAGTATATCTCGATTTACGCTTTAATAAAATCCTAGTGGTTCAAAATTTACGTGTCAAGCCTGTAAGATCCATAAATCCAGCTAAGTTAGCAATCACTAAGTAAGCCCCAGTTAGAACAAAACTTCTCACCTACTTGACAAAATCAAATCATCAGTACAGCTAGAAACAACTGAATGCAAATTATTTACATCACATATGAAAATTAAAATAGCATTAATTTATATGTGTTTAGGTTAATCATTAGTTTGTTAACTATTTCATTTTTTCGTTAAGCATTAGCAGTTAACAAACTGCGACTATAGACAATTTATGTTACATCAAAAAATTTTAAGTTTTGTGAAAATTTGGGGTTATGACATGTGGTATCAGAGCACAAGATTCAAACACTAGGCCTTGATGAAGCCCAACTTGCTTTTATGAAACAATAAATTTAAATTATTTTGTTGATGTTATTTTCTTTAAATGTTATTCAACAGAGAAATTGTTTTTTAAGTTTAACAACAAGTATGAAAATGCGAGAGGAATATGCAAAAGAGGAATCTCCATTTACTGAACAAGAAAACTTACCAAGAGACCCTATGCAAGAAGATCTAAACACTAATTTCTCAGAACTTTTACAAACAATAAAAGACTTAAAATCTGAAATGGAATATGTTAAACGGGAGAATGAAAGGATTCTGAGAGCTCAGGAGGAGCTGAATTAGATCCTAACATAAAAATTTCAAAGTGAGGGAAGGGGTAAAAGAGCTGATTTAGAAGATACAAGTCATCAACATAAATAAAAAAAGATTAAACAGACTAAAAATGAAAGCAGCTCATCTTTAGAGGTATTTGGTGATCAAAGCAATTTTCATTCCACTAGTGATAGTAGTGATGACAACCATTATACTAAAAATAGGAAATATAAACCATATGAGAAAATTTCTGGGGAGCTTAAAAAGATTAAACCACCAACATTCAATGGAGATACTGAGAAGGGGGAGGAAGCGGAATCCTAGTTATTTGGGATGAAGAAGTACTTCCATATTTATAACTATTCTAACCAATTAAAGGCTAGAATGGCTATCTACAATCTTTCAGGGAAGGTAGATATTTGGTGGGAAGACTTGAAGAGAGTGAAGGGAATAGAAGAGAAGAACATAAATTGGAGTATCTTCAAGAGGTAATTTGAAAAGAAATTTATGTTTGAGCAGTACTATGAAGAGAGAGAAAAAGAATTCTATGAGCTTAAATTAGGTTCAATGACTATGAAAGATTTGAATATCAAGTTTTTAAGTCTGCTTAGGTATGTACCATACCTTGTAGATGAAAAACCAAAAGTACAATGACTCTTCAGCTGTCTACCTTATCATATCAATGATAGGATTGAGTATGTCAATCCAAAAACTCTGGAAGAAGCTATGAGGAAAGCCAATTTCTGTTATGAACATAATTGGAAGAAGGAGAGCATGGCCAAATGGAAGGCCAAGAAGAATAACAGGCATTATGATCAAAAGAAGAAAGAATTTGTGCTCAAGTGGAATTCTAAAAACAACAAGGCTAGAAATTTTCCTAACAAGAAATTCCAAGGGAATAAGAATAATTCACCAAGCAATCAGAAAGGGTAAAGAGTCTACTAATAATCATGGTAATTACACAAAGAAATTTGAATGCAAAGAACCTATAAAATGCTCGGAGTTTAATGGCCCACATTATGCCTCAGTTTTTCCTAATCGAAAAAATACTGTCAGTAATATTCATACCATACAAGAGGAAATGACTGTTGGAGATTTAGCGAGGACTATGCCCAGAATCAATGCAACCTTGGAGAATCGACAAGCAGAATATCAAAATTCCATGGTGGAAGTAGAAGGTACGATAAACCAAACCCCTATAGCTATTTTAATTGATCCAAGAGCAAGTCTCAGTTATGTTTCACCTAAATTGGTAGAAAAATGTAAGCTTCCTATTGAAAAATTTGAAAATTCTTGGTTGGTTTAGTTAGCCACCGGTGCAAAAACATTAGAGGAATTTTGGGGTCTAAAATGGGCCTCCTAAGGAAAATAATAAAATAATATTGATTAATTTTGGAGGAAGAAAGAAAAAAACTACTTTTTGTGTTCGTATTTTCGACATATCTCCTTGTTTTTTTACTCAAATTTCGATCGAAAGAGCTCGTTGGATGTAGTATTTGATTCCGCATCCAATGAGTACCCACACTGCATACTTTTGATGGACCCCACTACCCCAAAAATAAGAAATACCTGAAAAAATGTGATGATGACATCATCATCACGTTTTTTCATGTATTTCTTGTTTTTGGGGTAGCAGGGTCTGTCAAACGTATGCAGTGTGGTTACTTGTTGGATGAGGAATCAAATTCCGCATCCAACGAGCTCTTTCGATCGAAATTTGAGTAAAAACACAATGAGATATGTCGAAAATACGAACAAAAAAGTAGTTTTTTTTAATGACAAATATGTCAATTCAACCATTATGGTCGACTTATTTTATTGAAATTCTATTGGTTCTTGAATTCCAGCTCACAAAAACTTATTTTGGCACGTTTCCTTATAAGGCCCATTTTAGACCCCAAATTTCCTCTAATGGGAAGGTAACTTGTTTTGTAAAGGAATGTGTAGTAGTTATGGATCAATTTGAAACTGTTGTAAAGCTTAATGTATTACCTCTTGGTTCTTATGACTTACTAATCGGTATGGATTGGTTAGAACAACATAGGGTAATTTTAAATTGTTATGATAAAATCTTTACGTGTATAAATAATGATAGAAAATCAATAAATGTAAAGGGAATCCCTAGAAGAACCACCATAAGGCAGATTTCTTCCCTGTAGCTTAAGAGGGCTGTTAGGAAGGGTTGTAAAGCTTATGCAGTAACAATAACTGATGAGAAAAATCTAAATAAGACAAACAAATTAAAATTGGAAGACATACTTGTTTTAAGAGAATATGTTGATGTATTTTCGGAAGAAATTCTGGGACTACCTCTGAAAAGGGAACTAGATTTTACCATTGAGCTGGTACCTAGTGCAGTAACCAGCTCAAATCCCCCTTATAGAATGAACATAATTGAACTTAGTGAGCTAAAATCACAATTAAAATAACTTATTGACAAAATGTATGATTCGACCTAGTGTGTCTCCCTCGGGGGCACCTGTCATCTTCGTTAAGAAAAAGGATGGAACCATGTGACTTTGCATAGATTACCATCAGTTGAATAAGATGACGATTAAAAATCGATACCTGTTACCTCGCATAGTTGATCTATTTGATCAACTATGTGGATCCACGGTGTTCTTGAAAAATGATTTAAGGTCTGGATATCATCAAGTTAGGATTAAAGATGAAGACATCTTTAAAACAACTTTTAGAACTCAATATAGCCATTATGAGTTTGTCATCATGCCATTTAGGATTACTAATGCCCCAGGTGTTTTTATGTGTTTAATGAATAACGTTATGCATAAGTATTTAGATATGTTTGTGGTCGTGTTTATCGACGACATATTAATCTATTCAAAAACTGAAGAAGAACATCAAGAACATTTAAAAATTGTTTCGCAAGAGCTACAAAATCATCAACTCTTTGCAAAGTTTAGTAAATGCGATTTCTTCAAGGATAAGATTCAGTATTTAGGTCATGTGGTGACTAAGGAAGGGATTTCAGTGGATCCCGAAAAGACTAAGGCGATCGAATATTGGCTGGTTCCTAAAGATGTAACTGATGTTTGATCCTTCATGGGGATTACCGGTTATTACCGGAGGTTCATTGAAGGCTTTTCAAGAATCACGAATCTGATAAATTCTTTGCAGAATAAAGGAAATAAATTTTATTGGAACTAGAAATGTGAGGATAGCTTTAAAAAGTTAAAAACTTTATTAACCAACGCACCTATTTTAAGAATAGATGATCCGAATAAAGAATTTGTAGTGTGTGTTGACGCCTACAATGATGGTTTAGGTGGTGTTCTGACTCAAGAAGGGCATTTTAATGCCTATGAGTCTAGGAAATTAAAAATTCATGAAAAGAATTATGCAACTTATGATCTAGAATTAGTTGCTGTTATACATGCTCTAAAGATGTGGCGTCATCACCTAATTGGCAGAAAATTTATTTTAATGACTGATAATAAATGACTAAAATATATGTTAGATCAACCTAATCTAAATGCCAAACAAGCCAGGTGGCTAGATTTTCTAAGTGAGTATGATTTTGAAATTCAACACATTAAAGGTAAAGAAAATAAAGTTGTTGATGCATTAAGTAGGAATGCAAGGCTGAACTTCACAGCAGTTATCACCACTTATACAACAGATCTGGATGAACAGTTTAAAGCAGGGGTAGAACAAGATGAAATTTACCAAAACTTACAAGCTCAAACGAATAAAAATCCAACAGAAAGCTTAAGTATAGGGTACAATTTAAATGCAAAAGTATTTTTACTGTATAAAGACAGAATGTATGTACGTAATTTACCTAAAGTTAAGTTATTAATTTTAGGTGAAATACATAAAACTCCATACTCAGGTCATCCAGTTTATCAAAAGACTATAACTATGTTAAGAAAATAATATTTTTGGCCAAACATGAAGATTGAATTGGCAGAATATATTGCTAGGTGTTTTGAATGTCAGGAGGTGAAAATTGAACATCAACACCCAGCTGGATTACTTCAGTTGTTGCCCATTCCTAGATGGAAATGGGAGATAATTAGTCTCGATTTTGTTACTAGACCGCCTAAAAATCAAAATTTAAATGATTCTATCATGGTAGTGGTCGATAAATTAAGTAAAGCAGTCCACTTTATACCTACTAAAACTACGTATAGATCTACAAACATAGCTAATATATTTCTAAAGCATATTTTCCAACTGCATGGAATACCAAAAGTTATGATATCACATAGAGACCCTAAATTTATAGGTAAATTCTTGAAATATCTGTTCAAAGGATTAAACAGTACACTAAATTTTAGTACTTTGTTCCATCCTCAAACAGATCAACAGACTGAAAGAGTAAACCAAGTACTGGAAGANTTCTTGAAATATCTGTTCAAAGGATTAAACAGTACACTAAATTTTAGTACTTTGTTCCATCCTCAAACAGATCAACAGACTGAAAGAGTAAACCAAGTACTGGAATATTTACTAAGAATATATGTGAAAGACCAGCCAAGTAAATGGGAAGATTAATTGCATCTGGTAGAATTTGCTTATAATTATAATTATCAAGCGTCAGCCAGATTTAGTCCTTCTAAAATATTGTATGGAAGGAAATGTAATACTCCTATTTCTTGGAGTAATCCAGTGGATATACTAGTATTAGGTCCTGAACTATTGAAGGAAATGGAATAAATTATAAAACAGGTACAAGAAAATTTGAAAGTTGTGCAGGATCGNAGGAAATGTAATACTCCTATTTCTTGGAGTAATCCAGTGGATATACTAGTATTAGGTCCTGAACTATTGAAGGAAATGGAATAAATTATAAAACAGGTACAAGAAAATCTGAAAGTTGTGCAGGATCAACAGAAAAGTCAAGCATACCTTAAAAGAACTTCAAAGGAGTTTCGGGTAGGTGAACATGTGTTCATCAAGGTGAGGCCCAAAAAGAGATCTCTGAGATTGGGTAGTTGTGCAAAAATAGCACCTCGTTACTATAGTCCATTTGAAATGTTGTCTAGGATTGGATAAGTAGCTAATCAATTAGCATTACCACCGAATTTAAAAGTACATAATGTTTTTCACATTTATGTATTAAAGAAATATGTTCATGATGATACTCATGTTGTTAACTAGAATGATGTATGGGTGGAAATAGAAGGAGATTTTCTGGTGGAACCAGACTATATCCTCGAGCAGAGGGAGATCACACTTCGGAACCACACCATTGCTTAGGTGAAGGTGCAATGAAAGCACCTTAGTCCAGAGGAAGCCACTTGGGAATTGGAAAGTAATATGCAAAATGCATATCCAATTCTGTTCTAGGGGAATTGTGAGGATGAAGAATAGATAACATCGCGGATGATGTTATACTTTAACGGGATATGTATGTCACATGCTCCAATTTTGCAAAAACAATTTGATATTATTTGAAGACAATATGTTAAATTTTATGTTAAGTTGTAATTGATGACTCAGCAGAGTCAAGGATATTCAATGTAATTCTAAATATTTTATTTATAAATAAATAAAGGAGGAGACAATAGATTAGGAGAGCTCTTAAAAGAGTGTTTACTAGTCAAATTGGTGGAGGATACTGGGTGGAGAGCAAACTGACATGTGGCAGCATCCTACAACTACTTCCAACTGTTGCAGGTGGCAACCTCCCTACATTTGGGGTCATGAATCCCTAAGAAAGTGGAATTAGAGTAGGTGGCTGAATTAATGAAAATTGACCCAAAATACCTAGGAAATCTTTATAAAAATTCCCATTGAAGAGAGTTGAGGCTGCTCATTCTAGAGAAGTGATCATTTAGGTTGAATGAATGTACTTCAGAGAAATTCAATGGAAGGGAATTTGGAAAATGTTTGAGCGGATAGCTGCTGATTGATCTAGTTGCAACTTTTAAGCTGAAGATCATACTACTAAGAGCAGAGCAGATTTGCAACTTTTAAGCTAAAGATCATACTGCTAAGGAGTTCACTGCAGATTCCTTCTGCTCCTTACACGGTCGATGCAACATATTCTCAATCTCGACAAGAGCATCGAGATCTCTTTCCAATGAAAGGAAGCTCTCAAACTTTTTTTGAAAGGTACCATATTACCATGATGGTCCTGCATCCAACAAATAATAAAAAGAAGAGGGATTTTCATAAACAAGTGACTTACCATGATTTCTTTTGATCACATCCCAAGCTTCAAAGAATGTATCTCTTTTAGTAGCGATATTGAATGGTTCCTTCTTCTTCCCAGCAAATCGAACCCACGGATGGGGGCCATCCTCTCTGGTCGTCATACCTCTGCGATTGATGATAGCAACATTGACATACTGCATTTTGGGATCTACTAATATCGTCGCAACTGCTGACCCCTGATTCTGGTTCAATGATGGATTCTGGTTCAGCAGTGAATTCTGATTCAATGGTGGATTCATAGGTTGATTCATGTTCTAATTCTGAAGTGGAATTTGATTATGGGCTTGATTCTGCAATTGATTATGGTTCTGCAACTGGTTCTGGGTCTAGGCTTGCAACTGATTCTGACATTGCAACTGTGGAACATTTCCCGCTCACTATCCTGCAATCAATTATGGACAGTTCTCAACGGTGTGATCAATTGGGGTACAATATGTACAATGTCCCTGCAACAATGGATAGTCTCTCTCTTAGTGTCCAAATACCCAACAATTGTAACATTGGACTGGTCTGCAACCTATTCCTCCTCGACCAAAACCTCCTCCATGAACTCAAAATCTTCCGTGGAATCCTCCTTGTTGCTGGTACAATGAATGAGTCAACTGCCACTGTGGGGGATTTAGCTGCTGCTGAACATAATGTGCTGCCTGAACATGATATTTCTAGTGGAGCCATCTGCATCTGGTTATATTGTGGTTGCGGCATGAACTACTATTGTAGCTGTGGTAGTACAAACTGAATTTATGGTGGTGGCACATATTGTGGTTGCAGTGGTGGCTGCATCACTTGCGGCTGTGGTTGTGGCTGCTGTACAGCTTGATGATATTCTCCCTTCACATATTAGGAGTCATACATCCTTTCTTGGAGTGGGTCATATGCAGGATAGTCTTTATCTTCATGCCCAACTGAGTGAAAAAAAGTGCAGTATAACATCATTGGCTTCATTTCCATCTTCTACATGTATCCATGTTCTTCGTGTTGATTCTTGTACACTTGGCATATGCGAAACTGTGGTACACTACCGCAACTCAATGGGTTTAGTGCTCCGGATAACAGAAAAATTTGGGAATCAGGGCAAGTATATTTGGTGTGTCCATCTGCGCAACAACGAATGCACCAGAGATCTTTGCGATTCTCTTTCCCTTTCTTGATGTCTTGTAACTGAAGTGTCAAGTTTTCCTGTTGTTCTTGAATCTAGTTCATACTAGCTACACTGTCTCCAAGGGGTGAAGCCTCCAACTTCATTGGGATCTCTAGATCATCGCTCTGTGTCGCGATCTTCTACTACATCAGTGGTTTCCAAATATAAGATATTAGCGTTGCGATGAACCATTCTTTTTGTTGAACATCACTTATTTCGAAGCTAACTCTTGCCATCGGTGTCTTAAATATTTGATTGAAGTCCCAAATGGTTTCATTAGGAAATTTCTTAATTTACTTTAAATATGTAATGTACTGCGCTTCAGATTTTGGCTTTCTGAATTCTTCAATTAGTCCCTCCCTGAATTCATCTAATGTCTTTGCTAGAGTCTCCTGAGGAACTTGCATAAATTTCATGAACCAATCCAGTGCACGACCCCGAACAGTGGTCTCTAATTTTCCCTTTTGACCTCATCATTTGTGGTCTGTCTAACAGTCCATACTGCCTCGCATCGAAATCGGTACTACTCAAGATCGTCGGTCCCATTTCCGTGGAACAAAGGTAACTTGGCTTCTCCGCCCTCCATCATGGGCCTCCTTCCTATAGACACTGATCTACTACTAGAATGCTGCTATAATGTCGGACAAGTCAATGTGGAACTTGTGTGTTTTCCCAGGTGTGGAGTAGTGTGCGGAGGTGTGGGAAAATTGTTGTTGGGGTTTGTTCTTAATGTGATCTTGGGAATGTCCTAGGATTGGTTGTCCTCTTAATCGTTGTAGGGTCGCTTCGTCCCATGTGGTATTTCTTCGTAGTCTTGCATCTCGATCGCAGCAGGAACTTCCCCTATCCTTTTCCTCCTCTCTTGTCGAAACCTTTCTCCTCCCCTCGTAAGACCACTTTCTTCCTCGGCTTCCCTCATAGTCTCGTTGAAACTTGCACCCATCTATCCCTTATCTTTCCATTTGTCTCACCCCTTTCATTGGGGTATCCATAGCATATGCACACTAGATTTCTACTACTCGAGGTGCTTCTTCAATTTGTCCTTTTCACAGACAAGCATCTTAATAGACAATTGAAAAGATAAGAAGAACCCACCTCGTGGTCCGTTGAATAATTCCCTTTTTGCTTCGCTTTAGGACTTGGTAGTGTCAACTGTGAATTCAATGATATACCCTTCTAGGATATATCCAACTAGACTTCAACAACTTGTGATTCCTTGTTGTCAGTTTCCTGCAAATCCTAGATCAATTCATGGGTCCAGTGCATTAGCTCTCCTCCTTGGAAATTTGTTTTCTTATAAGTGAATCGTGCCAGCCACTCGTACAATATAATGGGAAATTCAGAGAAAAATTACTCATGTGGACCATTGTGTATGTACCTATCCAAACAATTGTTCGTTTTCAGTCTAGGGTTCTAGTTTTCTGTCTCGACAAATTTGTGTACCTTCTGATCAAACTAATCTTTAATTTTTGGTCTTTTCGAATGCCACATATCCTCATTTCAATTATGACAAGGTCCTGACAACGAAACCATTTTTTGGCGCAACCCTTCTAGCAAAACCAGTTGATAGGGGTTCCCACTTTGTCGAAGCCCAACTCATCATGATCTCCCTTCCTAGAAAAACCCAGAAAGTGGTTGAAGTCTCACCTGAGATGTTCAAGGGAGAGCTGACGAAACCAAGTTTTCCCAGAATAGAGGAGGACTATGTGCATCGACTAGTCATCAACTTATCTAACAAATATGATCATTTACTCAACCATTAATAGGACCATCCATCATTTCTTGTAACATGTTGTATTATTCATCCATAACCATTATAGCATACTTATGCACATACAAATATAGGAAAATAACATCATTTAGAAGCGAAAATCATCGCATCATAGATCCATGTCACACATTCAATAATCATTCATCATTGGATTGTAGAAACAGTAAGAAATAAAAATATAAAAGATACAACAATTCATATCAACTCCTGTCTTGTCATTTTACTTATGTGCAACAATCCACATATTCAAAACAATTCACAATTCAACAAGTGCTCTAAGTTTCTCTTTGAGTCTCCAAGCATCTATAAAATCAAGCTCACTCTTTCTCTCTCTCTCTCTAAGTGTGTCAGTGTGTCTCTACATTTTCAATTCTACTTCTATTTATAGGCTTTCCCCTTTACATTCATGGTCCAATTCTAAATAAATCTTAACCAATTCTTAACTGAATCTACAAAAGAATGACCAATATCCATAAAGTATGGTCCAAAATACAAAAAGGTGATACAAAATATACAAAACATTATATTCTCCACTTGCGTGCCGATCTTCCTCTTGTGCGGTGTCTTTTGAGCTTGCGCAACATTCATAATGCTACACAACTTGTGTGTCCAAAACCCCTACCAACATCTAGCATAATGGGGTCCTTGGAATTTCCAATAGCTAAACTACAACGGGGAATCCTTGGCTCCTTCATTTGCTGCAGGTATGTTGGTATTTGGTGTAGGCACATTTGGTTGTACACCTATCCTGTTGAAATTTCTATTAGACGAAAAACTATTTTTTGTTTTCTGTATCAAGGTGGTTTAAAACCAAGTTTTCGGTTGTGTGAGAAGGGACTATACCTCTCTCGACTTCTGTTTATATTTTCCTGCTTCATATTTCCAAGGTCATATCAAATTCTAGCTTTGTGTAAGGTAGTCTCTATATTTTTTGGCATGTCAAAGTCAATTCTCTCTTGGAAATTTGGAGGAAGGCATCCCAAAAACAGTTGTATCTTGACCTTTTCTTCCTTTATGTAAGGTACATAATGTAGGAGATCCAAAAATATGTTGATAAAGGAATCCATGGTAATGGATCCCATATTTAACTCATGAAATTCTTTTACTTTTCTATCAAAAAATCTTTCATACATGTAATTTTATTGGAAGATTCTACAGAAAGTACTCTAGCTGATATATTTTGATTTATCTCTTTTAGTATGTTTTAGATCTCTCCACCATCTAGTTGTCTTTCCATTTAGGTTGTAAATGGCAAGTTAGGATTTCATCTCACTAGATTAGTTGTGTAATTGAAAGTATGTACTCATACCCAGGAGCCATTCTTCGGCCTTCTCCCTCATACTCATCTCTCCTTCATAGGTTGGGACTTTTATCTTTCAAAATTATCCTTAAAGGGTGTGGTCATTTTTCTTCCTTTACTTGCAAGGACAGAGTGAACCATCACTCGAAATACTGTGATATTCTCCTTCTGGAAGACCATGTGTGTGTTCTTCTCTTCCCTCTTCCTTTGGACTAGGGGTCCTTCTTTTACGATGATAATTTTACTTGAATTTATTGGTTCAATGGGTTGGATGTCCATGAGGGTTTACCCTCGTCATGATTTGAAGTATGAAAGATTCATTTATTGTTTTTTGTTATTTTCTCTCATTCAGGTTATCATATTTAAAGCTTTGTAAGTACGCTTGCAAACCCTATATGGTCTTCATTAGGTCATAATTTCATTCCACCACAAGTTCTTCTTCTTGTTTTGGGGAGTTCAGATTCCATTGTCAACTATTGTCCTCTTCTGTATCCATGATTTGGACTCATCTTTTAATCTGCAATTTAAACATTTAGTAACAAATAACCTTCTATTAGAAAATCACAAATACAATTTTAAAATGTTTATTTATGCAGTGGATGCTCAGTAGCCCCCATTAGATCTCTAAGTGTTTGAAATTGGGCTCTGATACCACTTGTAATGTCCCTAAAATACATAAATAAATAAAATTGTAGGGATAAATATACTACTAAGATCTAAGGGACATATATACTTAACTTCTGAATTGTAAAACCCATATAGGAATTATACCTATGTTCCTGTTTCCAGTTTCTATTTTTGTATGGTTCTCTATTTTACGATGATGTTCAGTGTCATTCATTTATATACTGATGTATTTGTAAATATGTATATTTTATCTCATATAATGATGTTGTGATATTGTTTTATTTATGATTGAAAACATGTTATGTTTCTTGGTTTCTTATTTTACTAAATGAGGAGGCTAACTTACCTCTATATCTAAAGGGGAGGAGTGGCGAGATTTTTCCTAACGAGTTAGTCAGAAAGGTAAGGAAATCCTACGAAATTAGGCTTACTTAGTTCTCGCAAACTATTGCACAATGTATATATTTTTATTGCAGGTATTTTGACGCTAAACTTATGCTACCTATTATCGTAAAGGAAAGGTGAAATACCTAGCACCTAAAGTTTGCTAACCCTAAATACTAAGTGATTGGCATGGTATTAAAACTCCACACAAAAGGATGAAAATCAAACTATAGAAGGATGGTTTAATGCTAAATCATGGTGGAGGATATATGGCATGGTTAATGTGCCCATGTGAAGGAATGTGTGTCTCCTCTACACTGGCACAAGAAATATAACCCATACTATGGTTTCACTACCATCTTTTGTATTCGTTTGGCTATGTGGTGAAATGGGGTGTGAGATCCATTATTGGGTCTTTGCTGATAGAGGCCAGGTTACATTTTTTAATGAGTTGTTTATAAGGTATGCATGCCACATTGTGGTTTTAATATTTGATTACACATTAGTTCCTATAATGGGTAATGCATAATTCTCATGTATCTTTGTTTTTGTTTACAGGTTTGGACAATCATGGGGAAGCTCTACGACTGTGGCAAGGAAGAAGGTCATCAAT
>LPNX010150885.1:32432-45496 GCA_001517045.1 Pseudotsuga menziesii | reverse complement strand
ACTACATTTATGGATAAAAATATTCATAATTACACATGTAATGGATGAGAAATGGATATTTCTATTAATATGAAGAGAGATACAAATGACAAACTCTGTCGGCACCACGTCAAAATCGAGAAATCGAGTCCCTCCACAACTTCAATCCTCCACACACAGGAAAGCTCACAAAGATAACAAAAAGTTTGGGAAAGAGCACTAATGGCTGCTTCAAGGACAAAGTGATGCAAACTCAAGCATATAATAATGGGGCACAATTTCAGTATGATATATTTTCTCTACAAACTTCTCCCTCTCTAATTCTTCATAGTAGATCAAGATATATCCCCTCAATGGGAAGTGAAATCCTAAACACTTCTCTATGCCAAGAAACCCAATGCAAGTACCTCCTTAAATGCATATGCAAGATGCAAGTAACTATGCAACTATAGAGTTATTTTGTATTTTCAATATAAAAGAATGAGAATGCAATGACAGTCATTAAAATTCTCATTCTCTATAGAAAGGAGTGAATGCATTCCAAGTAAGACACTAAGAATAAAAGACTAATGCACTAATGGAAAACAAAAAAGGAGATAACTCAATACAAAAAAATTTCAAATAAAGAAAATTAATAAAAAAAGGGGTTTTTAGTCACAAAGGGAGAAGACAACACACAATATTTGTACCGAGGAAGACCCAACCACACTCAAAACCCACCCAACAGCTTTGTAGATCAAGAAATCAACCAAAAGGGAGGATGTATGCAATTGTTCAATGAACATTAGCATATTTGCGCAACTAGGTAGAGCACAACTTACGTATATACGTGACTGCATGTTCTCTGACCCACGTATACAAAGAAGAAGTTGGTAAAAATAAATACAAGGTTCAAACCACTCTAGTGGACTGTCAACGAATTAACATACTACCAAATGAAACACAGAAACATGGAGAAACAGAGAGAAAATCAAGCGAAAAAATGCACCTACAACCCCACCAAAAAAGGAATCCCTAGTGGAGTCTCCAATTATGTTATGAAGAAAAGTTCCTATGGCTTGGGGTGGACTACAACAAAAAGGATGGCACAATAAATAAACCCATTTCAAATATGCTAAGTATATAAATGAAACTAACACTAAGGAATAAGAAGTGTACCTTATTTCGGACGTTTGTAGTAGATCCTCATTGAGCTTTTAGTCAAACCTATCTCTACACATTGTCCTAAAAAACAATCAGATATACAAGCATGATATGTGTAAAGTGTTAGATTCTAATCTAGCATATTCAATCCCAACATGTAAATAGCGTAATTACATCCATGGATAAAAATATTCATAATTACACATGTAATGGATGAGAAATGGATATTTCTATTAATATGAACAAAGATACAAATGAAAAACTCTATCGGCACCTCATCTAAATTGAGAAACCGAGTACCTCCACTTGGACCTCTACCAATTCAATCTTCCATACAAAGGAAAGCTCAAAAAGATAAAGGAAATCTTGCAAAAGAGACCTAATGGATGCATCAAGGACAAAGGGATGCAGACTCAAGCATATAAGGATGGGGCACATTTTCACTATAATATCTTATCTCCAAACTTATCCCCCTCTAACGCTTCATAGTAGCTCAATATATACCCCCTCAATGGGAAGTGAAGCGTTGAACAAAGTGTTTCTAGGAATATGGAAGGCCAAAAATCAAGTCATTCATTACTAGATGGGGAAAAATACAATTTTTTTTAGCATAATTCCCGATGTACGTGGGTGATAGTTGTGCAAGATGTGTATACGCAGGTTGTGGACTTGTGACCCGTGTATATATTCAAAATTTTCTTTTTAAGGGTTCCATTAAAGAATCAAGGTAATAATGAGAAAATATGGTAAAAGAAGTGTGCATAGGGATATGGATAGGCCATCAAAGAATGATCTATTAGGTGTGGCAAGTCATTCTATAAAAATAATTAACCATCCTTTACTATTATTGAGCAGATTAACTATATTTTATCATGTTTAATTATGTTTTTCCATGGTTGATATTGGTTGATTATGGTTAATGATGGTTGATCACGTGTTAAGATGCTTGACTTATTAACATAGGTAAACCATTGCTAAATATGGTTGACTAATATTGACACGGGGGACGTCACTTAGGGACCAATATGATATCATGTCCGTTCATATTGGGGGGTTAAAAATCAAAAAAATTTAAACCAATATATTGGTGCTATATTAGGGGCAAGAGGGTTTTTTTATTTAGTATATAAATATCTAATATCATGAGGCATATTTTATTGGAGATCTTTTCCCGTGCGCCTCTGCAATAGAATATTGATAGGCGTGGAGGGTTTCTGAAAAAACCGTGTGATGTGTTCAACCTCTCAATAGTTGTAGCAAGTGAATGCTCGCCTTTGTCCTCGACCTTAGTATCCTCCTCTGTATCCTCATCTTCCACGCCCAGCGGTGTCCTCTCTCTATTCCCTGCACACAATACGAATTGACAGCCCTTTTTATCATTAGCTCCAAAGACCTACCATATGACTGCGTGAAGCTACATGTGTGCTACATAGGGTTTTTTTCCACAGTTTTTTTGGTGCATAGCAGTTTTTTCCCTCTTAGAGGAGGATCCCTCTGGAAGCATTCGGCCACAATAGCGACAGAATCAAGGAGAACCAATTCAGATTCAGTCACTTCTCACACTAGCGAGGCAACAGATCAATGAAGGAAACCCAGGTCAAGCCTTGCAAGCTGTAAGCTATCTTCACTCCATTTCTCTTTTTAGCTGTTCATAAAATCAATCAAAACCCCATTTAAATTTCCCCATTTTTCTTTAGGATGTCATGTATCATCTACTAAATTAAATGCTGTTTAGGAAGTTTTTTTGTATGCTGTCATCTCAATTTGAATAAACAAATCAGTTGGAAATGGTTTACTTTAGAAATATTTGTTGATTCCTGTCCTGTTCAGCTCTAGAGACAGTAGAACGATGATGTATTTTGGGTTTTATTGGGCTAGGGATGTTGGAGGATTGACCAGCGGTTTTCTCTCTCTATTCCCTGCACACAGTATGAATCGGCAACCCTTTTTATCATTAGCTCCAAAGACCTACCATATGACTACATGAAGCTGCATGTGTGCTGCATAGGGTTTTTTTCCACAGATTTTTTGGTGCATAGCAGTTTTTTCCCTCTTAGAGGAGGATCCCTCTGGAATCAGTCGGCCACAATAGTGACAGAATCAAGGAGAACCAATTCAGATTCAGTCACTTCTCACACTAGCGAGGCAGCATATCAATGAAGGAAACCCAGGTCAAGCCTTGCAAGCTGTAAGCTTCCTTCACTCCATTTCTCTTTTCAACTGTTCATAAAATCAATCAAAACCCCATTTAAATTTCCCCATTTTTATTTAGGATGTCATGTATCATCTACTGAATTAAATACTATTTACGAAGTTTTTTTGTATGGTGTCATCTCAATTTGAATAAACAAATTAGTTGGCAATGGTTTACTTTAGAAATATTTGTTGATTCCTGTCCTGTTCAGCTCTGGAGATAGTAGAACGATGATGTATTTTGGGTTTTATTGGGCTAGGGCTGTTGGAGGATTGAAATCGTCTTACTAGCCTTCGAATTATTCTTTAAATTGAATAATTTGGAACCCCAAAAGATAATCTACTACTAACATTTCTTAACTTGAAAAATAATAAAACGTTTTGTGTCTTTACAATGGCTCTGTGTCGTGACTCTTACAGTGACTATGTAGGAAGTCATTGGATTTAGGGCCATTTCCATAGTTACAATACTCGTTGCTTGCTATACTACTGCTGATCAAGTATTGTACAATCAATAGTCGGCTTTTTGACTCCCAAATATTGGCTGGTAATTGCCGAGTATGTTGAGTATCCCAAGTCAATACTTACAATACTCACAAGCACTTTTTCCTGCATTAGAAATGTAATTATTTGTATCTTTCTGTCATGTGAAGTATGTTGAGTACAAGAATGCCTAGTGTATTGAGAACCTCGAGTCACTTTCATCGGCGAGTATGGGAATTATGGCCACTTCCCTTGAGGCTAGTTGAATAGTTCTTTTTGATTAAGTCAGCTACAAGTTTGCAAAGCATTCTAAGTGGGGTAAGATTGAATAAATATTAATGTGTTCTCATGGGTTTCTTACGCTTCAGAGAAGTGTCTGATGGGGTACTCAGATAAGCATGGAATTATACAATGTTCCCCCAAGTTTTCGGGGACGTAGGAGTGGGGAAAACGTACATTGGGGATTCATTAAGGGAATCAGCCTTATATTTTTAATGCGGTAACATTGCTTGGCCCACTTAATCGCAATCTTTGAGTCCACAAAGACTTTAATTGATTCAAACCATTGTCTGATGCTGATTTCAGAAGGATCCATAGTGCATACAATTCTGCACGATTGTTAGTTCCTAACCCAACAACATATTTAAACAAAAATAATATTGTGTGTCTATGAAAAGGACCGTGCCAGCACCACATAAACTTGGTACCCCTTGGCTTGCTCTATCGAAAAATCCACAGGGGTTTCCTTTGTCAATACATGGCATTGTTGAGCTTTTTAATCTTAGAGATCATGTTGGTTCTCTCCATCTAATTTTATGTGCCACCTTTGCAAGGGTCAAATTCAAATGACATTTGTAAAACTTACTATATCATTGGCTTCTATAACATTTCATGCTGATTGTTGTAGTTGGAACTCATGATTTCAGTAGTTTGTTCTCTTCTTAATTTTAATGATTTTTAAAGCATCCTTACCTGGACAAGACCTGTCGTGGTATTGATTGAGTCTTTTAAGCCAATTTATGGATATATGAAAATTAGGACCTATTCCATACATCTAAATTAGGACAACTGAGCACTTATTTACTTTAATAGGCCTTCTGAAATTGCTGAAGGGTGCAATCACTTCATAAACATCAATTTACAGTTACTCGACTTTGTTTCTTAATAATGATGGCATATTGATATTATCTCATTAAAATTTGTAGTGGGATGGTACATTTCATGCCCCCCTCACAATATTCGCCATCTGCCATCCATCTTATACATTAATTGAATTCAGATCTCAGTTAATTGGGGTGGTTGATTTGACTTTTCTTAGGGCATTAGAAAAATCATTCATTTGCATATGATACAAATTAAAATAAAATGGAGAAAGTGAGCACATAAATAACACACACAAGAAATAGGCCCAAGAGTGGCTTCATGATAGCATCATTCCACATCTAGTCAGCAACTCTTCCAAATATAGGAGTTGAGTTGGCTCAGCACTAGATTTCTTGTGGATTGCTTTCCATCCAACCCAATTCAACAACATCATCACATGAATGTCAGCTTCGAGTTGAGGCAAATATATGAACAATGAACATCGATCAAGGCTTGAGGTAGTATAAATGTAGGTCTTCATTGTGCCAAGAGGTGCTTTCTACATTCCAGGTGGGTGATATGTGTCACATCTGTAATGCATGTTGACTTAGAAAAGACTTACAATTAATACATTAAATATATAATGCTCGAATCTCATTGGTACTTTTCTTTTTTGTTTGTAGTCAATGGATTTATAAATCTCTTTCAGGTGTAATCATGCAGAATCAGAACAAAAATACTACGTTTTACCTGAGTATAGCCAATGGAGCCAAAACCATACATATTTGGATTGTAACTGTTAAGTCAGTAATTTGTTTCTTTAAATTTTATGTTTGATTTGCATTTTATTCCTAGTTACTCATTTGCTTTAGTGTGGTTTTTTGCTACTTTTAGGATATTTTTAGTTTTTAAGTGAAATTTTGAACTTTGCCTTTAAATTTTTATTCTATTTTTTGATCCTTTAAGGTTTTTGAAGGGTTTTTAAAGGTCATCATATTGAATAGTGGACTCACAAGTCATATTATAAGCATACTCATCATTCAAACATCATTTAAACTTCATGCAAATTGAAAAAAAGTTGTAAAACAACGCCAAAATAGAGTTAAATTTATTCTTTTAGCGCAAGTGTGAAAAAATAACAAAGAAGCGCTACAAGAATATCGCGCATGTCAATTTTTCCGATTTCTAAGGCGAAATTTGGAACGAGTTCAATTCTTAGGTGACTAATTGCAGGATTGAAGGATGTTGCTATGTGTTATGCTAGTAATCATCATGCAGGTAGGTCTGATTCGTGTTGGGGAGAGATCGTGGTCATCATTAACTAGAGCATAGCACGTCATGACACATAGAGGTCAGCAGTAAAAGGAAGAAAGAAACAGTTGCAAAAACTTCATCTTTTCATCCTGCAAAAGCAAAAAAGTCATTATAGTCAGTAGCAGATTCAAGCCAGCCCGAGCCCAAATTGTCTGCAATATTTCTTTAATTAAGAAATGATCTATTCAAGCAACAACAAGTAAAAGAAGTTGAAGTACCTTATGTTGAAGATCAGCAATTGGAAGAAGAAACAACACCTACAGAAACAATTGATTAGGAAAATCCTACTGTTCATGGTATATCTTCAGAATTACTGTCAAAGCTTGCAGTCCCTTCAGAGTGAGCTAGCAGATGCAGAAAACAAAGTCTCAGCACTTATGAATGAAAAAAGGAGGCAGTAGAAACATAATTCTGTTCTATTTTTCCTGTTTTGAGTTATTGAAGTCAAATGCAGACCACGAGCTGAGGGAGAGGAAGTTTTGAAAAAAAAAAGAGGTTTTTGTTCATAAGATACCCCTCTACAAAAAACTCTCTCAGTTTTGCAACAGCTATCAAAGTTTGAAAGATTCAGTTTAATATTTGCAGCCTATTTTTCAGGGATTTTAAATATTTACTATTTTCTTGTTTTAGTGTTCATTTTTCGGGGAAGATTCTGATTGATTGAAGAAGAATTTTGAAAAAACAAGAGAGGTTTTTGTCCATCACGGACCCATTTACAAACACCTCTCTCATTTTTTACATAGGTGTCACTAATTGAGAGATATGGAAGCTTCTTTGACACCTATTTTCCAGAAATTCGCCATATTTGCCAGGAATCCGATTTGCTATTTTTAGTCAATTAGTTGAATTAGTTAGTTAATGTAACTAATGGGTAGTTTCAATTTCTACCTAAGAAGGGAAGATAGAACTACTTATTTGTAATTATAAAATAGGGACAAAGAGACTGAAGAAGGGTTCTACTTTTTGGCTCGCTAAGGAGGTCTTGGACTTGTTGATGAGTTAAGTACATAACTCTCATGTTTATTTGTTGAATAGAACTATGAAATATATGATCTTGATCACCCTTCAGACTATGTTTTAGCTTCATGTTTTAGCTTGTTTAGCTACTTGACTGATATATTCATTGCTGGTTTATGGTTTCTTTACTTGTAATGCTTGTCAGTTATGATGAACTTTAAGATTATACTCTGATTGGTACTTGTTGATTATATTATGAATCTCTGCTCTCATTTATTTATGATTTAGTTCCTGCTTGACTCATGAATGTATTCCCTTCAGCCACCAGACTTTACAACCAAGAAATCATTTCAGAAACCCTAAAACCTACTTTACTTTATTGAGTTTTATTTGAGATTGTGTTGGCTTGTTTCTTTAGCCTTGGAAACAATTTCTGGCACAAACAGTAACCATACCCATCTTGAGGCTGAAAATTTGAAAACAGAGGCCTCTGAAAAGAGGTAGGGTTTGCCATAGCTTGGGGCTTCTTATCACTCAAAGGTATTGCTAAAGATACTGATAGCTCCTAATCTAGAAATAAAAAAAGCTTACAGATCTTAACATATTTTATTAATCAAAAGTATGATGAATGAGGCATAATTTCAAGAATCAATTGTCCTCGTTGTGTTTTTTTCTTTTTACCTTCAAGAGCATATTTCTCTGTTTTTTCAATAGCCTTTATGGAATTGGAATGATCAGCATAAGTACGAGCCATGCAAGTTACATTTTTTCCACTCCTTGGGTGATTTCCATCATCCACATCTAAGCACTTTGTTTTAAAATGTTTGGGGGAGTTGAAGTTGGTTTCAAGTAAGGAGCACTACCTCATGTCCCAGGATCTTTCCTTGACTACTTAGTGGATCAGTTTTTCTTCTATGTCTTGTGCTGCTTGAGACTCAAACTTTTCCATGTCCTCAAGGAGAAAATGAGGAGCTTCCTCCAATAAAGGCAATCTGATGTAGGATCTACATCGTCCAGGTCAATCGCTGCATGATCTGTCCCTTCCATCATCAGGAACTCTGAACTCTTTATTATTTGAATTTTAAACTCTACTATGATACTATCTAGTTAGTGACGTAGTACTAGTTGTACCAATTTAATTCAAACTTTCAAAGTCAAAAGATTAGATAAATTGAGACAAGTTTCACGCTTCTCACCTTTCATTTACATGTTTGCGAAGTTGAAGATTGCAACGGACAAATACAAGGTCATTTAAGTGCTCTGGTTCTACTCAGTTGAAGTTTTTGAAATGTATTTTTTCAAACATACTCCAAATGCACTTGCAACTAGAAGCATTGCAGGTCTGACTTAATTGACAAATCTTAAGTGATGGTATATCACTGTCAAAGTTTTGCCACCAGACCTAGCAAGTGGCAAGGGTTCAAGAGACAAGACTAAAAAGATAAGAAAACAAACCAAAGAGATCAAATTTAATGAATTGATGAAGGGTACCAGACTGGCACCATATTCTTCCTTTCGTTCGAATAGCATTGGAAGAGGCAAACAATTTTGCCGGGGCCTATAATCTTGTATTTGACCATTGATGTTGTTTTGGCTTGCTTCATTAAGGAAGCACCTTTTAATGCATTTTAAAAGGCATCTAGTGACCCCTCCATCCTCATGAAATCTGGTCTAATCATAAAATATATTGGGTTTAAAAAGTACACAGCATCATGTAAGGGGAATGCAGCTGCTTATTCCAATGCTCATCAATAATTTTCGAAAGACGCATCTATTTAGCCTCATCATCCCCATATCTTCTTTGGATGGCTTTCTTGGTGAGATCCATTGCCTCTTAATGTAAGTCATATTCAATTTGTTACCATCAACCATTTTGAAAGTTCAACATTCAAATTTGGAATTAAAATTAGATATAGATTCTAGATTAGGAATTTTGACATGTCCTGATATTTCAAGTAGATGAAGTTGTTGCAAATCTAGGGATCGTAGGATGAATAAATGCTTCTCCTTCAGTGTAAGTTCTCATGATGCCAAGGACATTTGTGTGATTGTAAATTTATTTAGTTATGGATTTTTATTTTTCCAGAACCTCTGCTCCTTGAGCATTAAATCTATACAATGTGCCTTTAGCAGTAAATCAACACAAGCCTGGTCCATAATATGGAGGGGTGCTTATTCATAAAAAAAAGTCTACTATCAACAACGTATTTAGTTGCATTATTGTTAAGCATTTGTATAACATGTTGTTATCCCATCCCCAAAATAACTTCCTCCATCATGTCACATAATATTTGGCACTCTTAATTTTCTTTTGAGGTATACACTAATTTTAGAAACATTGTGTCCTTTGGATAAGATACAAGGAAACTTATCAAGGCTCTGTTCCTTGTATTTGTCCATCCACTCTTGATGGTGCAATTTGTTTCTACTCTTGATGAACTATACTCAGCAAGTATAAGGTTGAGATAATCTAGTTTCTCACAACAAAATTCTTTGAAGGCCCCAACATGTAGGGACTTCGAACCCTGGATCTGCAACAGTGACTCCATTGATTATAGATTGCCAGTAAGGCCTTCTGGCATAGTTGAAAAGAATTTTGGAATAGTAAAAAAAATTTATTAATGGCCTTGCTTGCTTGCATATGGAAATTCATTTTCCAACCCATGCTTTCCAAGTTTGGTTGGGATTCGGGAACTAGGTTGTGTGCAAGGAGCAAAAAAGGTGTTTATATTTCCACCTCCACAAATAATATTTGTAGGAAGGGAGGAGGAGGTGGTATTTGGTTTTGCCTTTGATTGTGAGTGATGATTGCAAAACTTGGGCATGGAATTGTGTATACAACCAAGGGAGGCAACAAGGAGTATTAGAAAAATATTGGCCAACTCCAAGTGATACCATTTGGCCATCTGCTTTTTGTCAAGAACAGTTATTGCCAAAACATACACTGAATAGGTGAGGGGACACCCTTTCCTGATTCAATATTGAATGTCAAAGGTCTCAGTTAGTTTACTATTGGGTGCAACTCTTTCTAATAAATGTTGAAAGGATTTTAATTCTTCTATTGCTATTTTGGAAAAAACCCAACCATTCTATGATGTTAAGTTGCTATCTCGTCAATTGCCCTTCCCCGACCATCAGTGTCTGCCTGGTTACTGCTATTATTCTCACTATATTTTTCACTCATATCATACTCTGCCTCTATTTCTAACAAAACTTTAGTAAGATTACTTTCTTGAGATGACCCGACAGATCTCCTCGGTGTACAGGCTTAGAAAATCCAGGTTATTTGCCTTGCTGTGTAGGCTGTCCTTCCCTGCTTTCTTACTTGCCCTGTTTTCCAATTTTAAACTTTTCAGTTTCTCATTCAGTCAAATCCTGGGGAAACAATGTTTATTCTATATTGAACTTTTCACATAGCAATAAGCCAAAAGAAGGAAAACCATTTTTTCTTTGCTTCTACGTTTTCTCACTGCCAAGGGCCAATTGGTTATTGCAGTGCTCTCCTGCAAGAAATCATTTAATCTAAATAGTTTGATTGATAATGTGAATTTATCCTTAATAAGTGTTATCAGAACCGGTCTGGTCATGGAAAAATTGGCCAGTCTGACCGGTTTTTGGCACCCAACCGGTCCAAATCGCCATCCTGGACTGGAAATGACTGTAGTGAAACCGACATTTTTTCACCTGACTGGCTGGTTTCGTATCGAACCAGCCAGTTCTGTACTGCATCATACACTGTGGCTCTAGGGCCTAAAAATTCAATTTTTTTATAGAAAAAACAAAGGCCTACACTTTGCAAAAAAACTAACCTTAGTAATCATCAATAACATTAAATAGTAATAATAAAGTCTTAAAGTAAAAATGATAGAAAATGAAAGATAAGGAGGATACCACTTTTACATGAAAGATAGGAGAATGCCCCTTCTACTTAAATTTTTAACACTAGCATTAATTGTTTCAGGATGTTTGAGAGTGGTTTCAACCTCATTGGATTTCATACGCAAAAAGGGAATTTTATATCTCATTCAGAATTCAACAAACTTAACAGTATTCAAGGTTTCAGGATTGCAACATTTCCATTGGATTCTATCATGTATGAGGGTAGGGGATTGACATTTGATCAAGCACATCAACCCTTCTATCTACCTCAATCTTGCTGGTGTTGATTGTTTAACTCCTTTGTCACGACATTAGTAAAAATGTACCATTCACTCAAACCAAATTACTTATTAGGCATGTGAAGTTTTTCTATTTTTTTAATGCTTGGCTTAGGAGGTTTCATCAATATTGTAGGATGTCTACTATGCACAATTAGAGTATAGACTAGTATTACTATATGATCAGATTGTAGACACTAGAATATACTTATTGATTAGTACTATGCTTATTTTTGGGTTCTAGGGGCCATTTAGAACCTCTTTGTTGATGTATTCTGGTTCAAAGATGAATCACATTCAGTGTTGTTTTAGTATTTTGACTATATGCACCCATACTTGCTATATACATGTGAAACTTTGCATATTTGTGTATAACGGTTTGGATTCATATGGGGATGCACATGGATATATATGTTTTTTTACAAAATTTGAATATTTTATGTAGTTTTTGGTTGACAGGTTTTTTGGTCCGATTTTTTTCCAAGTTTTTCCGGTTCTGATACGATTCAGATTTTTGGGCTCTGCCAGTTCGATGATCGGATGATCGGCCCGGGTCTGATAACATTGATCCTTAATGTTATAGACTGTAGCAATGCTTCCCAACTTGTTAAAGTTAATGTTGGGATATCTCTTCTAGAAATTAACACCATAGTATCCTCAATCTCAACTCCATGCCTGATAAACAAATTTTCCTCATTACAAAACATGAACAGAGCAGTGAAGTCTACTCACTACAATGATATTGGACTGGGTTCGAGCTCTTCCCAAACATGAAACAAATAAAATTTGCTACATATTCACCACTGGGGATGTTTCCTTGCCTCTAGTATTCTTTGTCATGCACATGAATTTGTCCTATTTTGTGTCATTTAGCTATTGCTATATTTCTTCTATGAGATTACAGGCCCTCCATTTCCATATATGAAAACATTTCAAATTTGTTTATAAGAGCTTTTTGAAATTACACAAAATGAAGCTTACATTTATTTTAGTGCTCCAGAGAGGCTAGCGTTGATGAAGCAATTTTGCATATGATGGGCATTTTGTGACAATACAATTACTTTATATGTTTGAGAATTTATTTAAATCCTAGTTAAATAGTGCCTAATGGAATGATAAATGCTTCATTCAGTATACTGATTCTATGTATGAGGAAAGGGTATTTTTCTGTGATGCTGCATATGAGGTAATCCTAGCCCATGCAGTATATGTAATGCTTAAATTCTCACGTCCAAGTACTATAAGGAGATCTTAATGAGGGCTATATATTTAATCCCGTGGACACTATCAGTAGTTTCTTAGAATTCTGACATTTTTTTTTCTAAATAGAATTGTAGCAGGAATACATGCAGTATATATGTAATGCTTAAATTCTCACGTCCAGGTACCATAAGGAGATCTTAATGAGGGATATATATTTAATCATGTGGACACTATCAGTAGTTGCTTAAAATTCTGACATTTTTGTTCTAAATAGAATTGTAGCAGGAAGACTTCGAAATAATATCATTTGGGTATTTTTTAGCTTGATTCTTATGGATATGGTACTAGAATCACCCTCATGAAAAATGGGAATCTATAGTGTTTTAAAGGCAGTTGAAAGAATATCATTCTATTGTTGTGATTCACTCATTCTTATACAGGGAAGGGCTACTCTATCAGTTTCGTGTTTGGACATTGGATCTTGATAATCAATTCATTGCAAGGAGATTTCTCCAGAATACTTTACACATCATCAGTGCCTTATTGATCACC
>LPNX010150885.1:0-20481 GCA_001517045.1 Pseudotsuga menziesii | reverse complement strand
CAACAAAACATGAAACAATATTAAGAGAAATATAAGTATGGTAAAGCAAATACAAGAGACAATGAGATTAAACCTATAGAATACAACCACTACACCTCACAATCATCCTTTGGAATGATAAATATTTTATTATGTTTTGAGAACATGTTTGGATAGGATAATCAAGAATTGGGAAAAAAAATTGACATAATTGAGATCGAACATGATAGTATGAGATCCTTAGGTGGTTAGAGTAGTACATATTGTTGTATCTTATTGAGATGACTGCATATTGGTCTTGTGTGCACATGATACCGACATTATATTGATGGTCAAAATGTAGTTTGAGTGATACTCAATTTAGCCATGTGATCACCAGTAGATAAATGTTCATTGAGGTTAGTCAAATAAGATTATTATATTATGATGGGGATTTTCAGCTTTTTATGTTATTAGCATTTTGGATTTTGTTACAGGTATGATGCTACAAAATAAGTAAAATTATGATGGGTATTTTCATCTTTTTATGTTCTTATCATTTTGTCTTATGTGGTAGTAGTGCATATTGTTGTATCTAAGTGAGATGACTGCATATCGGTCTTGTGTGCAAATGCTTCCAACATGATATTGATGGTCAAAATGAAGTTTGAGTGATACTCAATTTAGCCATGTGATCACCAGTAGATAAATGATCACTGAGGTTATTCAAATAAGCTTATTATATTATGGTGGGGATTTTCATCTTTTTATGTTCTTAGCATTTTGGCTTCTGAATTTTGCTTTATGTTCTTAGCGTTTTGCATAGTTCCCTATCTCAGCTGAGCATTCGAGTATCATCTAGAGATATGATTGTATAGCAATAGTAACCATTGATTCTCTAGGATTCCTGTAGTTACTCACAAAATATACCCCAAGTTAGATGGACTTGTATTCCACCATTAATGATAATGCTACTTGATGCGTGTGAAATTTATGGAGCCTTGTGCTAGTTGTATTTCAATGATTTCTAGTGAATGCACTATGCAACTGCATAGTTGAAGAGAATTTGATGTTATTCATCATTGGAAGAGCTAGACGTTAAGGTGAGGAATGTTGATTAATGTTTCATCAATGTGTTACTGTAATTAAAAATTCAAGAATGACAGTTATTTTTCTATCGGCGAGAGAGCGATGCCTTATTGTCCATACTTATTCTATTTTGTACAACATTTCAGTGTTTTCCAAATTGGGGAATCCAACTTCTGATTTGTGCTTTATTCTATTTGGCACTTGAGAGTAGTCTATTTGGTACCCAGAACTTGATAGGTTTTCTGGTGGTGGTAATTGTAGTGAGTTCACTTTACTCTCTATCAAGGAAAAGTTGAAATGCAACACCTCTTGGAATCTCACAGAGACAACAAAGCATGAAACAATATTAAGAGAAATATAAGTATGGTAAAGCAAATACAACAACCAATGAGATTACACCTATATAATATAGCCACTACACCCCACAGTCATCCTTTGGATTGACAAAGCTTTGATTGTGTTTTGAGAACATGCTTGGATAGGATAATCGAGAATTGGGAAATCAAATTGACATAATTGAGATCGAACATGATAGTATGAGCTCCTTAGGTAGTTGGAGTAGTGCATATTGTTGTATCTTAGAGAGATGACTGCATATTGGTCTTGTGTGCACTTGTGTGCAAATGCTACCAACATTATATTGATGGTCAAAATGCAGTTTGAGTGATACTCAATATAGCCATGTGATCACCAGTATATAAATGTTCACTGAGGTTAGTCAAATAAGCTTATTATATTATGATGGGGATTTTCAGCTTTTCATTTTCTTAGCATTTTGGATTCTAAATTGTGATTTATGTTCTTAGCATTTTTCATAGTTCCATGTTCCAACTGAGCATTCGAGTATCATCTAGAGATATGACTCTATAGCAATAATAACGATTGATTGTCTAGGATTCATGTAGTTTCTCATAACATATACCCCAAGTTAGATGGACTTGTATTCCACCATTCATGATAATGTTACTTAATGCTTGTGAAATTTATGGAGCCTTGTGCTAGTTGTATTTCAATGATTTCTTGTGAATGCACTATGCAACTGCATAGTTGAAGAGAATTTGATGTTATTCATCATTGGAGGAGCTAGAAGGGAAAGTGAGGCATGTCAATTAATGTTTCATCAATGTGTTACTATAAGAAAAATTTCAAGAATGGAAGTTATGCTTCTATCAGCGAGAGAGCGACGCCTTATTGTTCATACTTATTCTATTTTGTACACCATTTCAATGTTTCCTAAATTGGGGAATCCAACTTTTGAATTGTCCTTTATTCTATTTGGCACTTGATAGTAGTCTATTTGGTACTCAGAACTTGATAGGTTTTCTGGTGGTGGTAATTGCAGTGAATTCACTTTACTCTCTATCAAGGAAAAGTTGAAATGCAAAACCTCTTGGAATCTCAAAAAAACAACAAAACATGAAACAATAATAAGAGAAATATAAGTATGGTAAAACAAATACAAGAGACAATGAGATTAAACCTATAGAATATGGCCACTGCACCCCACAGTCATCCTTTGGATTGGCAAATCTTTGATTATGTTTTGAGAACATGTTTGGATAGGATAATTGAGAATTGGGAAAACAAATTGACATAATTGAGATTGAACCTGATAGTATGAGCTCCTTGGGTGGTTGGAGTAGTGCATATTGTTGTATATTAGTGAGATGAATGCATATTGGTCTTGTGTGCACTTGTGTGCAAATGCTGCCAACATTATATTGATGTTCAAAATGCAGTTTGAGTGATACTCAATTTAGCCATGTGATTTCCAGTAGCTAAATGTTCACTAAGGTTAGTCAAATAAGATTATTATATTATGATGGGGATTTTCAGCTTTTTATGTTCTTAGCATTTTGTCTTATGTTAAAAGTATGATGCTACAAAAGAAGTAAAATTTAGAACTATGTCAAATGATTCTGACATTGCTACCCCATCTACATCTATGAAGCATCTTATAGCAATTGCACAAGATAAGCGAGAACAAGCATGTTCTGTAGCTCTGCCACATTCTATTTCTATTGAAGAAACTGAGAATTCTATTTCGTTTATTTCTAGTCCTTCACCAATCCGAGGGAGTAGTTCAGATTACAATTCACCAATCCAACTTCACTTAGATGGTGAGGCAACTGAGGATACAAAGGATGCCATTTCCCATACAAAATCAAGAAGTCCCAGAGTTAATGTGTAGCAGTGGGGTCTGCCAAATATGATGGATCTAAAATTTAGTGAAGAAGGTCGAAAATCGGTTGGAGGGACACTTAGTGGGGATACAGAAGTAGTAATTGCCAGGGACACTTTTGAAGGAATGCTAGAGACACTTTCAAGGACAATGGAAAGTATTGGCAGAGCATTGCGTCATGCTATTGACTGTGCAAAATATAGCTTTGCTGGTGAGGTAAACTTGATATCTGTTATTTTCCAGTATGGTAAACAAGTAGCTCATTTTATTTTGGCTTACTGTGGTTTTTTAACTTTTGGAAAATTAATGATGAAAACTGTCAAGGATTAGAGTGAAGAATGAATATCTTGAATGTGGATCGTTTATGCATTCATAGTGACTTATTAGAAATACCATACATTGGGTTTCCCTGCATTAACTTATTTTTCAATGTCTTTTTAGTTAGAACTTGAAACCTCTTACATATGGATGTGGATACTATATCAAAATACCCAATTGGTGTCTTCAGCAAGATGCACAATATCCCCTTCAATTCTCTACTACCCAATGGTCTCTTGTTGGCCATGGGATTTATGTATCCTCCCTAGAATTGATTGTCTTGGATTGATTGAGCACAAAAAAATATAGAAAGGATACAGCATTACACTCACATTCTAATATCTATAATTTGTTTTTTTGAACTACTCTACAGTATTAGGATCTAGGTTGAACTCTACCACCTATTCTCCATGATGACTTGCATTGATTTAGAGGCCAAAGTGGGATCCCTCTAGATGATAGATCTCATTTGTAACAAAGGTGAAAATTGATGACCATGCATGAAAAAATTACCAAAAACAAGCAACCTCTTAATTACCTATCTTCCTATTGCATTGGCATGGGCTAATATTTTATTTCCTACTTAAATTTACCCAAACAATGTATCCATGTGCACCATGCTGTAATTGCATTGCAATTGGTTTCTATAGAGCTTCATGGATTGATTAGCTTAGATAATGTTATTGTATCCAGACTTTGCTTTGGTATTGAATTTTATGGCATTCTATACCTGCCAATCTGGATTATGAAGCTTATTAAGAAATGGCTCATTAGAATCTCCTATCACACTAAAGGAACAGGATTTGTATTAAAAAAATAAATGTATGTTCCCATCTACAATATTTGAACTTTGCTGCAACCAATGTTAAGAGGTTCTTGTATTATGGTGCGCAATGTGGCTAATAATGTGGAATTAAGAACCTTGTTTTGAGAAATCATGCCTGGGCCCTGTAGTGACATATTGGTTAGTGATTAAGGTTCCTCGAATGTAACAACACTGCATTAGTTTATGTCTCAATTTGGTAGTGAATTCAATTTGTTCGTAATATGAACTTGTTGGAGTGTGTACTAGGATAATGGAAATGGGACATACATCAAATATAGACATCCTTGATGTCAGCATGAGGGCCCTTGTTTCAATATCATTTTACAGATTAGATACATATCCAAAATAATTTGTTTCAAGCTCAGAGTTGAGGTGTTTAGGTGTTTAGCCAGAGAATAATATCATAGAACCATGTACAAAGTTTCTAGGGATTTACCATGTAGTGAGATTGGTTGTTTATGATGCCTTCTCTAATGTTATAGCACTGATTCAGTTGGAGATCAGATCAGTTATGAATTTAGAAGTTTATTATTAAGAACTTTTTGTGGGTAGTAAGATGATCCATTGGTTGTTTATGATTCCTCCTCTAATGTTATAGCACTTATTCAGTTGGAGATCAGATTACTTATGAATTTAGAAGTTTATCTAAGAACTTGTCGTGGGTAGTAAGATGATCTATTATCATTTTCTGACCATTAGATACTCAAAGTTGTGTATTGATCATTTTTACAATAATAAAAGGCTCTGTAAGTTAGGTTCCCAAATTCTTAAAGGGTTCTAGCTCAATGGAAGAGCGCCTGCCTTACAAGCAGGAGGTTGGTGGTTCGATTCCTCCATTCCCTATTGATCTTATAATATTGGTTACAAGCAGCTAAATTAGTAAGCAAAATATAAGATATAAGTGACCAAACAATGGGAGATAAGTGACTAAACAAAATGACCAAAATTTTTATATAAAACTACTAAAAATGACTAAATTATTGACCAAAAAATGAGAGATACAAAACTAGACATTAAAAATGATGCAAAATGTGGTGCTAATGATGAATCCAAACATGGCGTTGACATGGTATAAAAATAAGACGCGAAACTAGCCATTAAAAATGATGCAACATGTGGTGCTAATGATGAAGCCAAACATGGCGTTGATATGGTAGCAAAATAAGACGTTACTTTGGATGCAAAGCATGGCACTACATAGGAAGAAAAATATGGTGCAACAGTAGAAGAAATATTTGGTGTCATTTTGGTAGCAAAACACGATACAAAAGAGGAAGCAAAAATTGGTGCAAATTTGGAAGAAAAAATTGGCACATATTTGGAAGTAAAACATGGTGCAAAATGGGATGCTAAAGTGGTAGCAAAAATTGATGCAATATTGGATGCTAACATGGTGCTATTAAGGATGCAAATTTGGCACTAACAAGGATGTCATTTAAGAAGCAAAAGAGGACACTCACTAGGAAGCAAAATATGACATTATTTAGGAAGCAAACCTCAACGTTTTTTAGGAAGCAAAGTTGGACACTATTCTGGAAGCAAAAAATAGACACTATTTTGGATGCCATAAAGGATGCTATCTAGGAAGCAAAAAGAGATGTTTTTTTAGACGCTTTAAGTTTTGTCCATGACACGTCCCATTTAGCATCTAGTTTGACCACTCAATGTAAAAAAAAATTACACTAAAAGTGGATGCTAAATGAACACTAATTCCAGGATTTGTTGTAGTGGAAGAATCCATGAAAATGCAGTAAAAATGTAGATCTTCCTTTCCCACATACTAAACAATTCTAAAACGAATTTTTGGGCATGCAAAAATGAGGAAAATGAGCAAAAATGTGAATGATAACACACAAGAAACTTCAGCTACATGAAGGAAGCCAACCTAAAGGAGAATAGGTGAGGAAAATGGAAGTAATGGGTGAGTAATGGCTTGGTCATGCATTCCCAAGAATTTACTTGCCCCACAAGTTAGAAATTTTTTTTCCAAAATCTGATGACTTCTTCCATTCGAATTTTTGACCACCATACTCGTCCCCATTTCCATGCATTAAATAACTCATCCATATTTTGGAAGAATTAAATGATTGGGGAAAAAGACAAAATGGGTAGTTGACTGATTGATGGGTTCTCCCTTTGACATTTGGATTTTCCCCATTGGCCCAAAGGTTTACATAATTTCCCTCCCTATTCCTTAGGAAAATCATGCCCTTTTCATTATGGTTGCGTTGACATAGCTAGTTGTGTGTATTTTAATTAAAATGCATAATTACATGATGCCAAAAACTATAATTTGTCGGTTAGCACGAAATACCATCAGCAACGATTTTAATCGCCAGAACATAAAACGTTAAATCGATGGTTGGGATTTTTCCTTTAGCTCCACACCACAATTAATTACAATATATACATCATATACATTTACTACAAACATGGTCAAAACTGGGGTTTTACATGATCAGAGAAGGCGCACCTTTCTTGGGTCTCATCTTGTACTTTTGATACATCTATATAGAAAAATTTTTGTTGGGTTTTCTTTTCCATGAGGGTTTTTGAGGGATAATATTTATGTTCTTTTTTTGTGGTTGTGCTGGTCTATCTTTCATCAATCCTTTTGCATATGGTTATGATGTTATGATTCTAAATTTTATTAGATCTTCTATAACCATGAAAAAATTAACATGGTATCAGAGTTACGCTGAAAGAATTCTTTGTGCAGCCAAAAAAATCCTATAACTAGAACTACTGAATATTAGGCTTTCATGCTTGAAAACTATAGAAGTCAAAACCTAGTCGTGTTGGTACTTTCTCTATAATTCGATCTTGGACATGGATCAAGAGCTAACAATTTTACATGTTGAAGATGAAATCGTATTGTACCCTATGTAAATTTTTTGCCTCATATTATCTATAATATAGGAGATATGATTCCTCCAACTGAGGGTTCCATCCTCTCCCAGAATTCATCCTTAGACAAGTGACCTTGGGAGAATTTCTATATCTCGGGCTAGGAATGTCCAAATGAAATTTCACCAGATGTTTTAGATAGGGAAAGGAAATTAATTTTTGTGGTGAAATTTCCATACTCCGAAGGTGAATCAATGTCATGCAATGGCATGCAACAGTCCGTACAAGTTCACTATGTTGAATAGTACTGAAGTCAGTCACCTTGGGAAAATTCATGTAAGTCCCAATCATTGAAACCATTTCTTCTGTAACCTGTCGGTTTGGAAAGAACACAGAACGAGATACCTCAGTACAAATTTTCAGACTTATAGAAGTAGTAATTTCAGAGGTTTAGCAGAAACAAGATCATGAAATTATGGAGAAGAAATTGAAGAAAATTAGGGCATCAAATATTTTGCAGTTTTGTTCACATTTGTTGGGAAAATGAGAATGCTTATCATATATCCTTGACAAGGAACATATTTCTAGCAAATCATATATAAAATATACCTAAATTTAGAAATTAGGGTTTCTCTATCAAACCCTAGGTCTAGAGGAAGAAGTCTTCGAGAAAATATTTCAAGCAAGAATCAAATTGAAGCAATCGCAATGGTCAAAGAAGAAGCTTAAAATCCAGAAGGATATGAAGAAAAAACACAAGAAAGAATCTACCAAATAAACAAATATAAGTATTTTAATTGTATGTTCTATATATGTTGTGTATTATGCATGATATAATGTTTGCATTAATGAGAGTATACCACTAATATGCATATTATGGGTAAGTATCCCATGGTGCTATACAAAACTCCATTTTCATTTATCTAGAATGAAACATCTTTGCTGACATAATGGATTAGTGCACAATCTCAATTATGTCATTGTAGAGATGGGAGGCATCTCGAAAGTTTTTGTGTGTAGATGAGATATGGATGAATGTTGTATTGACTAAAATAGTTTCATGATTATATCCTTATACATAAGAATATGTCACTATGAGTATGTCTTATGTAATGATGGAATTGGTGCCTTTGACTTGTAGGAAATATCACATACAATTGCCTACAAGAAAAGGATGAGACTTATTCCTAAGAAAAAGTGATTCCAGTTTAAGATTCACTCCAATAAACATACATGAAAATGAACCTGAAGCTCCTAGTGTCAAAGACATTGTGACAGAATAAAGAGCTTTAGAACAATATAAGAGAGTGGTAGATCCACCTCAAGATATGAAGACCATCTTGGGCATGAGAGATAATTCAAGATGACTAAAAGTATGGATTGAATTCCAAACTAAAGTAAGAGGCCTCAAATAAACTCTATTTATGTGGCACAATTTAGTGACATCATTGATGCAGACCCTTCTAGCTATGGAATAAGCTATGGTCAAAGCGTACGAGTTGATCATCGGGAATTTTGTCTAGGATATGATTCAAAGAAGTGATGGAACATCCATAGTGTCTTCCATGGGGATATACAATATCAAGTATACAAATAAAGGTTCATGGTTTGTCTCATAAAGAGGGAGTATATTGTGGCACGACATACTCCATTGACTAGACACACTTCTCAGGTGAATAAAAAGTATATATCAAACAAATAACCACATGTGCAAAAAATACTTTATATGAGATCAACACATCCATTTACATAAGGAGATTGAAGATCACCTAGTGTGATGAATATCTTAACCTTCGCTAAAAGTTTGAAGATGGAAATCTATTGAAGACAAAAATCTCACATAAGGGCGTAAGATGAACTTTTTGACAAAGTTCAAGATAAAGGATCTTAGTATCTAGTAACATGAGATGGATACATAGAATATCAATAGCATAGGATGCTGCATATTACCATAGTACAAAATGTTTCTATACATAGAGTACAAAATGCAGAGGAAGGATGATGCTCCACTTTAGGGGGAATGATCATTGATCTTGACATGGTACGATAGGATGGACTAATACTTTACCAAGAGTAAAGTGGGTTCCAACCTTCAAGGTTGATGCAAAATAATGGGATATGTCGATGAACTAACAAGATGAACTCATGGTAGAAGCAATGATGAAAGAATACCAGTCAATAATGAAGAATGATGTTTGGGATATAGTATCCAAACTTAAAATCAAGAGTGTGGTATATTCCAAGTGGATCTGCAATATAAAACATGTTGCTGATGAAAGTATTGAAAAATAAAAGGAAAGATTTGTGGCTAGAGGATTCTCTGAAAGAGAGGGAATTGATTATGAATATACATTTGCGCTAGTAGAAATGTACACTTCCATGATAACCATCATGGAACTTGCTTCCATGATGAAGTGGAATATACAGCAGATGGATGCAAAGAAAACCTTCTTGAATGATGTGATTGATGAAGAAGTATACATCGAACAACCAAAAGGATTTGAATTCAAAGATATAGTGACTCATGTAAGTTGAAAAAGGCTATGTATGGATTGAAGCAAGCTCCTAGAGCTTGGTATGGAAAAATATATATCTTCTTGACACGATTGGGATTTACCAAAGTTAAAGGTGATCCTAACCTTTAACTCAAGGTTATGGATGATGAACGTGTGATACTATTGTTGTATGTGGATGATCTATTTTTGACACGAAATGAGAAACAAATAACACAAAGCAAGAAGAACCTAGCTAGATAATTTGAGATGAAATATCTTGGATTGATGCACTATTTCCTTGGTATGGAAGTGTGGAAGAGCACAAAAGAAATATTTTTCAAACCAGGGAATGTATGCAGTGGAAATTTTAAATAGATTTTGATATTTTGTATTGTAAAGTCATGGCCACACCCACGGATACCAACCTAAAGTTTTGATGAGGTACCTAAAGGGAACAATATACTTTGGAGTATAATATGATAGAGATCATGAATACATATTGTATGGATATATAGATTCATATTGGGAAGGAAGTTTCGTAGACAGAAAGGGCACCTCATGTGTATGATATTGTCTGGGATCTTCCATGATCTCATTGATGAATAAGAAACAATCCATTTTTTCTCTCAGCACGATTGAAGAAGAGTACATAGCAACTTGCTCTTCCATTCGGGAATCCATATGGATTTAGAAACTGATGACAAGTCTATTTGGTACGGAGTTGGATACTAGAGTGATTATATGTGACAACCAAAGTTGTATAAATATGAGAGAGAATCATGTGTTCCATGATAAAATCAAAGCACATAGAAATCTGATAATTTTACATAAGGGATATGGTACTGAAGGGAGATATAAAACTCCAATATATGAGTACCGATGAGAAAGTTTCTAATATGTTTACAAAGCTTTCATGGAAATCTTGGTGCGTTCGAAAAGACTTTCCTCGCAAGGAGGAACAATAATGTTGATGCTGAAGAGTTTCCTCATAAAGATGAACAATGATGTTGATGCTGAACACTTTCCTTGTAAAGAGGAACAATGATTTTGATGATATAGATCCTTCCTTGAAGGAGGAACAATGACGGTGAGACATACTTTCCTCACAAGGAGGAATGATGAAGATATGCACCCTTATCGAAAAGGATAAACATGTCCAACATTTGGAATCTCTTCATAAAGGGGAAACAGGACAAAGATATGGAATCTCCTTGAAAAGGAAGAACATGTTGAATTTATTAATCCTCCTTGGACAAAGGGGGAGCAGGTTGATGATATCGATCCTCCTTAGAAATAGGGAGTGATGATGGGATGTCAGTGAAGCTCCAGTATGTAAGAGGCCAAGTGTGCGTAAAGATGCTGACAACGTCTCACATTCACTTGTGGAGGATAGTATTGTCACATGCCCCAATTTTGCAAAAATAATATTATCCTATTTGATTTTATTTAAAGAAAATATGTTAAATTTTATGCTAAGTTGTAATTGATGACCAAGCAGAGTCAAGGATATTAAATGTAATTCTCAATATTTTAATTATAAATAAATAAAGGTGGAGACAATAGCATAGGAGAGCTGTTAAAAGAGTGTTTACTGGTCAAATTGGTGGAGGAGATTGGGTGGAGAGCAAACAAACAAGTGGCAGCATCCTCAAACCTCTTCCAACTGTTGCGGGTGGCAACCTCCCTGCATTTGGGGTCATGATCCCCCAAGAAAGTGGGATCAGAGCAGGTGGCTCATTTAATGACAACTAACCCAAATAGACCTAGGAAATATTTATAAAAATGCCCATTGAATAGAGCCGAGGCTGCTCATTCTAGAGAAGTGATCATTCAGGTGAATGTACTTCAGAGAAATTCAATGGAAAGGGAATTTGTGGAAAGATTTTGAGGGGTTAACTGCTAAGTGATCTAGTGCATCTTTTTAGCTGAACAATCTTACTGCTGATTGTAGAGTGATTACTGAGTCATTGGACTAGTCTATTGTTTGCTTGATCCCAGTTCTCAGCTAAGGAGACCAGGAACAAGCTTGGGGGTCCTAAGGAAACTTTGTTTGAGAGCTCTCTAGGAGTTTGGTAGGGAGAAACGACCTCCTAATGCTGTTGTTGTCTATCTTAATCAGGTTTTACATTCTATTGTATTATTGTGTTAGATAGTAAAATGTTAATCTGATTGATTAATGAATGTTAAATGTTTTAGTTGTGAACTGTTAAAGCTAGATATATTTTAGTTTATTGAAAGAATGAATCTTAAATAGATGGAAAATAATTCTAACCTGTGTTTTTCCACATCTGGAAGGACCAGACCGTACTCAAGCATAGGCAGAGTATTTAGAATAGATGAAGGAAATAATAAGAAACTGAAATGAGTAGATGTAATATGCATTTCATAATAGCAAGTAAGTTACTGCAGTATGTAGGATAATATCAAAAGACCAATAACCTGGTTATTTATGTTCTTTGTTTATATAGATATACTGATAATGAAATAACAGTATTCCATTATAGGTAGAAGAATTATTAGGTTAATAAAATACCCTAGTAGATACGACGTTATGTTTATATACAGTACATTATTCTTTCTTTATTTCGAATCAAAATATGCAAAAGGATAAACTGTGTTATGTTATCAATATATTCTTTATGTTTTAACTATTTGCAAATACAATAGAAAGGATACAGGTAAACTACTTTAGTACTTTCAGATAAACAGAGAAATAAACTAAAATTACTTAGTTCATTTACTTAGAAGGGTTCTATGGAATGTAATTATCATTTATCAAGAACAGACTAGTTACTAGATGGATGTTTACAAATAACTCTAATAAAATTATTGCTAACATTTCAGTAAAAATAATAAGAATAGGATTACAAATAACATAAAAATTAAGTACCTATTTAAGAAAGAACTATTTTAAATTCAGCAACAGGTTATACGTGTAAAGATAATCTATAGGGTAAAAACCCTAAACTAGAAATCATTATTATTAAATAAAATACATAAGCTACAATCCAATTATTTGGTATGTTTATATATAAACAATTAGTTTATGAGAGACTCTTTACAGTCCTTAAGAACAGATAAAAGAAATGATATTTAATTATCACTCACAGTTTTCACAACACACCTGTACATTAATTAAAACAAGTTTAATAATTAACAGTACTCATTAAATAATAAACTAATTGAAATATTTATGTAAACGAGGGTCTAATTCAAGAAACCCTAGCTTGAAATTTCTTAGTCAGCAAGTAAAACAATGTTATATTATGACTAAGTGACAGTCTTTAAACGAGTAACAATATTTTCATACAAAATAAATAATACACATTAATAATTAAAATTACACCGTCAAATAGGGTAAAAACCTTAGTTTATAGAGTCAGAATAATTACATTAAGATAAACTAAGTCTGAACTCGAAGGAAAACCCTGTCTATTGCTTGATAGGCTGTAAATATTTAAACATAGTTAATGTACAAAAAAACCAGCTCTGAGCCGGTGCACCCATATTGTGACATGGGTTTAATAAAAAAATTACAGATTGTGTGACAAAACCTACAGTATTGTAAAAAAACATTTTAACACGAGAAACGAGCATTTACAAGTCACACCTTGAGCCGGAGTTACCTTGCTGTAAGCGAGGGTTTAAACAAAACCAAAACTAATAAATTGAAGAACAACAACCCAAGACTAGGTAAAACATGCCGTAACCTCTTCTAACTGTAAAATTTTCCCTAAGGTCTGCACAAGCAGGGAGAGCCATTTTGTAAGCAGGGCTTACCGTAGACTAAACGTTGATCCATTTGAGAAGTGGTTACTATCAATGTTAAGGTGAACTATCCCTACAAAATTGAAAACCAAAATATAATTAAAAACTTGTGTATGGAACTAAAACTATAAATTCTTCATCAGCTTCCAACTTCTTAGAAATGAGGAGTTACCTGTAATGTTGGAAACTGAGGTCAAGAAGAACGTAGACCAATACCAATAGCATCGCAACCCTCACATTCACCTGAGGAGGAGGTAGCTGAGTTCGGGTTATCAACTACATTGACAACTGAAGTAAGATCAAGCCAAGTCAATGGCTAAAACATGAATTCAAAACTGAAAATACCAATTGTGTAATACAATCCTCATGCACAACAAGGTTGTTTGCAAAAACCAACTCTTTCATCAGCTATGACTTACATCTCTCACTCAAAACAACGGTTCTTGAAAGAAAATGCACAGACACTGGAGTTGGAGGCAAGCAACTGCAAGCCCTCATGGTTGCAGTGAACCCAAGGAAGCAGAGACTAAAACCCTCACTGAAAAATGATTTTTAGGGTTGTAAGGTAAGACTTATAAGTCATGTATTGCATGGCGAGGAGAGTTCCACGTGTACTCAAATCTTTTCACTTCACGGTGGGTTCTTATGTATAGTATCCAACTGCAATCATTTGAACCAATTAATTGATAAATCAATTACATTATGCATGTAATGATAATGTATTATCACATAAAGTCAATATCATATTCCAAACGAAGTCAAGCCTCGATGATGAAGAAGTGGTAAATCATCGTTAATATAATGTATAAACTTTGCAAATAGCTTTGGTAAAGAGTCAATTTGCATATGGATTCGATGCTTTTTTTTCTCAAAGATTTTATTTATGATTTCGATGCCTAGTTTTGTGAGGATCTTATAACCTTTCAAAACCAAACTTGTAAGAAAAAGATTAGGAGGGTAGTAGAAGTTTGGACAAGATTGTTAATGCCTTATTTGAATTTTAATTACAATCATGAACTATGATTGTTTAAGCTATAAGATTTAGATTCTTATAATGATAAAAATGTGAATGATTTTATTGCACTACTTTTACATTTAAATGGATAGCAGGGTAATGTGAAGTTATCGCATGATGCTAGTCATAAAGAAAATGGGAATTCAAGTCACAACTTGACGATGTTTTTATGCAGACAAGACTTTAAAATGATAGGCGATGTAAGCTGATAAATTCACTATATTGAATCCTAATTAAAATAGAGCTAAAAAGTACTTAGTAGGCTTGTGTTCTGAAAGGCTTATGTCTATTTCTATGATGATAAGTAGCGCTTTAATTATTATGATAATAATAGTATTAGATTCTTATGTCTAAGGAAGAGTTATGAAACAATATCATGAGATCTTTTAAGAACTGGAAATTACTTAGAGTAAAGTTAGAAGGAGGTTATATCTATCTTAAAAATCTATCTGATAAAAGATAACATAAGAATGAAATTTATAACCCTTATGACATGAATATTAAGTAATATCATTTTGTGGATCAAGTAAAAGAAAACATTACTTTACCTTGCAGGATCCTGAGTCTTCTAAGCAAACTTTTACTCTAGCAGTACTTTAAGCAGAAATAAATATATTTGGTTTAATGCCTTAATAAAATTTTACAAGGTCAAGATTTACCTTTCAAGCCTGTAAAGATCTAGAAATCCAGATACGTTAGCAATCGCTAAGTAAGCCCGAGCTAGAAAATGACTCCTCACCTACTTGACATTCAAACCATCAGTACAGTTAAAAATTCGAATGCAGATTACTTACATCAATTATCAAAATTAAAACAACATTAATATATATGTATTAAGTGTAATGATTATTGTTATTCTTCTATTTCATTTCTCCTATTAGATGCTAGCAATTATCTAACTGCAGCTGTAAACATTTCATGTTATCTCAAAATTTTAAATTTTTATGAAAATTTGGGGTTTTGACATGTGGTATCAAAGCACAAGGTTCAAACACTAGGCCTTGATGAAGCCCAACTAGGTTTTATGAAACAGTAAATTCAATTATTATGCTGATGTATTTTCTTTTAAATGTTATTCAACAGAGAAATTATTTTCTGAAGTTTAACAAAATGGTATGGAAAGGCCGGAGGAATATGCAAAGGAGGAATCTCCATTTACTGAACCAGACAACTTACCAAGAGATCCTATAACAAAGGATTTAACTACCAATTCCTCAGAACTGTTACAAACTGTAAAAGACCTAAAATATGAAATGGAACCTATAAAGTGAGAGAATGAAAGGATTCTGAGGGCTCTGGTGGAGCTGAATTAGATCCTAACAGAAAATTTACAAACTGAGGGTAGGGGTAGAAGAATTGAATCAGAAGATACAAGTCATCAACGCAAATTTAAAAAGATGAAATATACTAAAAATGAAAGCAGTTCATCTTCAGAGGTGTTTGGTGAACAACGAAACTACTATTCTACTAGTGATAGTAGTGATGATAACCATTACACTAAAAAGAGGAAATACAAACCTTGTGAGGAAATTTCTGGGGAATTTAAAAAGATAAAACTACCAACATTCAATGGAGAGACTAAGAAGGGGGAGGAAGTGGAATGCTTGTTATCTGGGATGAAGAAGTATTTCCAGATATATAACTATTCTAACCAATTAAAGGCTAGAATGGATATCTACAATCTCTTAGGAAAGGCTGACATTTGGTGGCAGAACTTAAAGATAGTTAAGGTAAGAAAAGAGAAGAATGTAAATTGGAGTACCTTCAAAAGTTATTTTAAAAATAAATTTCTGTCTAAGCAATACTATGAAGAGAGAGAAAAAGAATTTTATGAGCTTAAATTAGGATCAATGACAATGAAAGATCTAAGCAACAAGTTTTTAAGTCTACTTAGGTATGTGCCATACCTTGTAGATGAGAAACCAAAGGTACACCAATTCCTCAGCTGTCTACCTTATCATATTAAGGACAGGATTGAATATGACAATCCAAATACATTGGAAGAAGCTATGAGGAAAGCCAACTTCTGTTTTGAATAGAATCGGAAGAAGGAAAGTATGGCCAACTAGAAGGCCAAGAAGAATAATAACCAGTATGATCAAAAGAAGAAAGAATTTGTGCCCAACAGAAATTCTAAGAATAATAAGGCCAAAAAATTTTCTAACAAAAATTTCCCAAGAAATAAGAATAATTCACCAAGCAATCAGAATAATTCTAAGGGTAAAGAATTTTCTAATAACCATGGTAATTATACCAAGAATTTTTGAGCACAAAGAACCTATAAAGTGATCTGAGTGTAATGGCCCACACTATGCTTCAGTCTGTCCTAATCAGAAAAAGACTATCAGTAATATTCATACCATACATGAGGACATGACTGTTGGAGAATTAGTAAGGACTATGCCCAGAATCAATGCAGCATTGGAGAATTGACAAGCAGAATATCAAACTTCCATGGTGGAAGTAGAAGGTATGATAAATCAAACCCCTGTAACTATTTTAATTGATCATGGAGATACTCTTAGTTGTATTGCACCTAAAATGGTAGAAAAATGTAAGTTATCTGTTGAAAAATTTGAAAAATCTTGGTTGGTTCAGTTAGCCACTAGTGCTAAAAGGAAGGTAACTTGTTTTGTAAAAGGATGTGCAGTAGTTATGGATCATTTTGAAATTGTTATAAAGCTTTTTGTATTGTCTCTTGGTTCTTATGATTTACTGATCGGTATGGATTGGTTAGAACAACATAGGGTAATTTTAAATTTTTATGATAAAACCTTCACATGTTTAAACAGTGATGGAAAACCAATAAGTGTGAAAGGAATTCCTAGGAAAACCACCATAAGGAAGATTTTTGCTCTACAGCTTAAAAGAGCTATTAGGAAGGGTTATAAAGCTTATGCAGTAACAATAACTTATGAGGAGAGTCTAATTAAGATGGATAAATTAAAATTGGAATACATACCAGTCTTAAGAGAATATGTTGATGTATTTCCGAAAGAAACTCTTGGACTACCTCCGAAAAGGGAAATGAATTTTACCATTGAGATGGTACCTGATGCAGTACCTAGCTCAAAGGCCCCTTATCGAATGAACATAATTGAACTTAATGAATTAAAATCTCAACTAAAATAACTTATTGATAAAAAGTACATTCGACCTAGTGTGTCTCCCTAGGGGCACCTGTCATCTTCGTTAAGAAAAAGGACGAAACCATGCGACTTTGCGTAGATTACTGTCAGTTGAATAAGATGAACATTAAAAATTGATACCTATTGCCTCACATAGATGATCTATTTGATCAACTACATGGAGCCACGGTGTTTTCAAAAATAGATTTAAGGTCTGGATATCATCAAGTTAGGATTAAAGATGAAGACATCTTTAAGACGGCTTTTAGAACTCGATATGGTCATTATGAGTTTGTCATTATTCCATTCGGGCTTACTAATGCCCCAGCTATTTTCATGTGTTTAATGAACAACGTTATGCATAAGTATCTAGATAAGTTTGTGGTCGTGTTTATCGACGATATTTTAATCTATTAAAAAACTGAAGAAGAACATAAAGAACATTTAAAAATTGTTTTGCAAGCATTACAAGATCATCAAATCTTTGCAAAGTTTAGTAAATGTGATTTCTTCAAGGATAAGATTCAGTACTTAGGTCATGTGGTGACCAAGGAAGGGATTTTAGTAGATCTTGAAAAGATAAAGGCGATCGAAGATTGGCCAGTCCCTAAGGATGTAACTGATGTTTGATCTTTCATGGAAATTACCGGTTACTACTGGAGGTTCATTGAAGGTTTTGCGAGGATTGTAAACCTGATAACTTCTTTGCAGAAGAAGGGAAAGAAGTTTGATTGGAATCATAAATGTGAGGAAAGCTTTAAAAAGTTAAAAACTTTATTAACCAACGCACCTATTTTAAGAATAGTTGATCTAAATCAAGAATTTGTAGTGTGCACTGATGCCTGTAATGATAGTTTAGGCGGTGTTATAACTCAAGAAGGACATGTTATTGCCTATGATCCTAGAAAATTAAAAATTCATGAAATAATTATGCAACTTATGATCTGGAATTATCAGTTGTTATACATGCTCTAAAGATGTAGTGACATCACCTAATTGGCAGAAAATTTATTTTAATGACTGATAATAAAGGATTACAGTATCTGTTAGATCCACCTAATCTAAATTCAAAAAAAACTAGGCGCTAGCTTTTCTAAGTGAGTATTATTTTGAAATTCAACACATTAAAGGTAAAGAAAATAAAGTTGTTGATGCATTAAGTAGAAATTCAAGGCTGAATTTTGTAGTAGTTATTAGCACATATACTATAGATTTGGATGAAAAGCTTAAAGCAGGAATAGAACAAGATGAAATTTACCAAAATTTACAAGCTAAAACTAAAGAAAATCCAACAGAAAGCTGAAGTAAAGGGTACAATTTGAATGCCAAAGAATTTTTACTGTATAAAGACAGAATGTATGTACCTAACGTACCTAAAGTCAAGCTGTTAATTTTGGATGAAATCCACAAAAATCCATACTCAGGTCATCTAGGCTATCAAAAGACTAATATGTTAAGAAAATAATATTTTTGGCAAAATATGAAGACTGAAGTAGTGGAATATATTGCTAGGTGTTTTTAATGTCAGCAGGTGAAAACTGAACATCAAAACCCATCTAGATTACTTCAGTTGTCACCCATTCCTAGCTGGAAATGGGAGATAATCAGTCTCAATTTTGTTACTGGACTGCCTAGAAATCATAATTTAAATGATTTTATCATGGTAGTAGTCGATAAGTTAAGTAAATCAGCTCACTTTATACCTGTTAAAACTACATATAAAGCTGCAAACATAGCTGATATCTTTTTAAAACAAATTTTTTGATTGCATGGAATACCAAAAGTCATCATCTCAGATAGAGATCCTAAATTTATAGGAAACTTTTGGAATTCTGTGTTTAAAGGATTAAATACTACATTAAATTTTAGTACTTTGTTCCATCCTCAAACAGATGGACAAACTGAAAGAGTAAACCAAGTACTAGGAGATTTATTAAGAATGTATGTGAAATACCAACCAAGTAAATGGGAGGATTATTTGCATCTGGTAGAATTTGCTTATAATAATAATTATCAGACAACATCCAGATTTAGTCCTTTCAAAATTTTTTATGGAAGGAAATGTAATACTCCTATGTCTTGGAGTAATCCGGTGGATAGATTGGTATTAGGTCCTGAACTGTTAAAGGAAATGGAAGAAATTGTAAAGCAGGTACAAGGTAATCTGAAGGTTGCACAGGATCGATAGAAAATTCAATCAGACTTAAAAAGAACTCCAAATGAGTTTCAGGTAGGTGAACATGTGTTCATCAAGGTAAGGTCCAAAAAGAGCTCTCTAAGATTGGAGAGTTATGCAAAACTAGCACCTTGTTACTGTGGTCCATCTGAAATTTTGTCCAAGATTGGACAAGTAGCTTATCAATTAGCATTAACACCAAATTTAAGAGTACATAATGTTTTTCACATTTCTGTATTAAAGAAATATGTTCATGATGCTACTCATGTTGTTAACTGGAATGATGTACAGGTGGAACCAAAAGGAGATTTTCTGGTGGAATCGGACTGTATCCTCGGAAAGAGGGAGATCACACTTCGGAACCGCGGCATTGGACACATGAAGGTGCAATGGAATCACCTTAGTCTAGACGAAGCCACCTGGGAATTGGAAAGTAATATGCGAGATACATATCCAATTCTTTTCCAGCAGAATTCTGAGGATGAAGAATAAATAACATCGAGGATGATGTTTTGTTCTAAGGGGGTGTGTATGTCACATGCCCCAATTTTGCAAAAGATATATTATCCTATTTGATTTTATTTAAAGACAATATGTTAAATTTTATTCTAATTTGTAATTGATGACTCAGCAGAGTCAAGGATATTAAATGTAATTCTGAATATTTTAATTATAAATA
>LPNX010150882.1:0-15070 GCA_001517045.1 Pseudotsuga menziesii | reverse complement strand
AGGCACTAGTTGTTTTGAAAATACTCTATGTATAGTTTTTTGGAAAACTCCTCGGATAAGCTTTTTGTGCAGCAATTTTGAACTGCATGAACACTCTGTTCTGATATCTTATCTGTATTGAATGGCTGTGCACAGCTTGTTTTATAAAAACCTTTTATAGTTTCTGTTAAAAAAAAGATAAACAAAATTTTCTTATTTATCAACATTAAAATAATTAAATACAAATGAATTAATATATTTTTATAATTATATTATATTTTTTAAATAAAAAAATTATCATAGATAAATCTATTATTTGGGAATTATTTAATTTTGAGAAATGTCTAATATACCATGAATACCATCACCATCAACATCCCAAACCATATTCAATTTCGATACACCATGAATACCATCAACATTGCTGATACAATATGATTGCCACATACCATATACATTGTTGATTGTTGAACTCATGGTTGCCTTTAGATCAAAACCCGCAAGTATTAATCTCCACCATAATGGGAGGTTGTTAATCCATGTCAAGAGACCAAAACCTTCAGATATTAATTTCCACCACAATCACCAAAGTTAAGATTTTGGGAAGCCATTAATTCATGTCACTAAACTTACTAAAAAAACTGAACCCAATATCCAACACTGATACAACATGATTGCCATCCACATCACATACTATATACATTGTTAATACACCAATAATACCATCCACATCAAGGGAATCTCAACATATACTATATACATTGTTAATACACCGAGAAGGCCAACAATATTCAACATGCAGCATAGTAATAAATGTTGTGGCCGCTGCAGTGTGAGCTGTTGGATCTCAAACAGATTGAGATCTAACGGTTCAGGGTGTAGCTGCCACAACATTTATTACTCTGCTGCATGTAAAATAATTTTTGCCCACCGAAAATACCATCCACATCACATAACACATCAAGGCTATATACATTGTTAATACACCAAGAATACCGTCCACATCACATAACACATCAAGGGAATCTTATGAGGAATTTCATGGCCGTTTTGGAGTTATCTTGACGTACACATCTTTGTCTCCGATAGATCTGTAATTTGATGCTTTTTCAAATTTTTACTCATCGTGGTCGATGATCGATCATCCATCTCACTCAGTGACTCACTAATGTAATGGATGGATGACTTCATGTATGATGTGATGCTATTGAGTTTGGGCATGAGCCCTAATTCTGCCTTCCATAAAATTATCCAGCCTACCTGTACTCAGAGTCAGTACAGTGCTCAACCTACAGTGGGATTTGCAGGGGCCGTCTTTAGGTGGCAGCTTCTCTATGGACAGAGCTTTAGCATAATTAATAAGGCTGCTCTATTCTGATCCATCAGATGCTACTGGGAAGCTGGGCCCTACCCACCAGGCTTTTTCATAAATATAATCATCTTCACTTCCCCAACGAATATATACTGAAGGTACACCCAACTTCACGCGCTCTAGGCTCCATATTTACTCTGAAAAAATAAGGGTTCCTGAGATCAGCACGAGGATTCCACATAAAAAATAAAAAAAAAAGATACTCGATTGATCATATCCTCGGCTCTGGTTTAAATCCTGATGATGCCCGACTAGCAGAGCCTGCACCATGATCAGCAATAGAGTAGTGTCGCCTCCATTTATATAACAAATGGAAGACTGATGTGAAGAAGAGCTCTCCAACTTTCTGTCTGTTTTGTTGGATGAAATATGGGTATACGTTAAGCTCTACAATGGCGGGCAGTGGGCCAGAAAGGCTTCCGAGGCATTTACAGATGAAGCTATTGTATGGAATGAAAAACACACACGGCCTCATGGTGGGTGGAAACCACACAGCTGCCAGATTTTGCACCCGATAGATCTCGTCTCCGTTACCCGCTGGTAAATCTCCTCATTTTCTTTCCTTTGCTCGATCTTATTGTTCGGCAAAAGCAAACAACGTTTTTCAATCAAGAAACGATCTCTGTTTGAAAAACCCAAATCCTGGATTGGTTTTTAAAGCAAAAAATCGCACATCCTGAGCGATGAAATATGGCGAAATAAGGCCGGGGTTTGCTAGATCTGTTCTTATTCCCCTGCCTCAGCTCTAGATCTGATCACAGCCCAGGCGCCATGGCCGCAAAACTGATAAAGCTGGAGCTTCTATATGGATCCATGGGCAAGCGGGTCGTAGTCCGGACGATTTTCTTCGCAATGGCCCTGGCCGCAATGCCAGTTCTTTACGTCGTCCAAGATCCCTCGCCATGTGATCTCTCGGACTATCCGGACGATTGCATGGGCAATTTCAGGAGTAGCACAAAATTGCCGTTCCGAAAGGTTTCATTGCTCTCCTTCTCCAACAATCAGAACCAGCCAGAGGTCTCCAAGCTTGATTCCATCTACAAACCCAGACCCTCCGGAGGTCCAGGGGTCGAATCCCACGCCCAAAAGAAGATCTGGACAAGCAAGGCGTGGAGACAGAAGGTGGAATTCTATTCCGCGATATTTCAGAAGCTAAGCGAGCGGGGTCTCCTTCGTCCCGGGTTCAAAGCGCTCTGCGTGGGGGCTGGCTCGGGGCACTCTGTTCTGGCCCTGCGGGAAAACGGCCTGCCAGACGCAATAGGAATCGATCGAAAATCATTCGCGCCGCTGGTGAGAAAGGGCGATATTAATCGTCTTCCCTTTGCTCATGATTCATTCAACTTTATATTTTCAGCGTCGTTCGATCGAGCCCTAGTGCCTGCATTGCTTGTCTCCGAGATCGAGCGCACGCTCAAGATAGGAGGTTTCGCGGTGATGCTGATCTCGCCGCGGCGCTTAAACGTGGGCAACGCCATAAACCCCTTCTATTCCTTAAGCCCCGTCGTAGCCCTCTTCAGAAACTGCGATGTTGTTCATGTAACCCGGGTCGGGTCGCCTGATGCCAATGACGCCACCATTATTGTTCTTTGCAAGCGACCTTTGGGCAGCTCTAAGCCGCTGGGATTCATACATAAATTTTCATGCTCGAAGCAGAACAGGAGCTTAGTTAAGCTTGCAGAGCCCCTGACAATGGACCACAGCAATGCCATTTACTTGCCCACTGTGAAAGATATCAGAGCCCATAAACGCCATATTTATGTCGAAATTGGGGGCAAAAAAAATACCAACACTCTTGATGCAGATTCTGGGTGGTTCATGGCCTCTTACCCAAAGCAAAACCAGAGTTTTTGTATCTATGACCTTACTCTTAATTCTCCTGGACTCAGCAGCTCTGTGGCACCTGGATCTCTGAATTCAATAAAACAGGCAGTGGGTGATGGTGCCAGGCTCAGCAGCGGCAGTGAATCTGGTACAGCAGGGCTGGACATTGCAGGATGGCTGAGTGAGATGAGTGTTAGCGATGATGATTTTGTGATCGTGAAGATGGGATTCGAACATGTGACCAGAGAGATGATTGATAAGAGTGGCACAGGGTTTATGTGTCTCATTGACGAGCTCTTCCTGCAGTGTTCTTCTTCTTCTTCTTCCCAGGACGACTACAGCGAGGGATTGCTTGAAGAAGTTAATGGGGAATGCCTCCAGTTCCTCCAGACTCTCAGAGATCATGGTGTCTTCGTTCATCGATGGTGATTGCACTGCAGGTAATCACTATTCCTACCACCACTACTACTACTACTATTAGTATTACTAGAATAAAATGCTTGTTCAATTGGAGAGAGATTTGGCGGCAGCTGTACGAGGTTGTGCCTGAAATCCATGGCCTGTTTATTTGTAATGAGCAAGCATGCATTGGCTCTCAATGCAGACTCTATGTTTAGTTGCAGGGAGGCAGAGGACTATAGTATTGCCTTTTTTGCATTGTCTGTCGGTATTAAGTTCTTGTTCCGGACTCTGTGATTTGAATTATAATATACTATATATTTACTATAGCACTGATCATGAATATATTTTTCCCTTATTTTGATTAAATTTTGTAAATATTATGCATGTAGCAACAGAGTATGAAAAGCTCTATAAGTGATGTGTATCTCAACTTATTTATAGTATTTTATTATTAGTTTCGTAATATTTTATTGTTGAATGCATTTGGCTGGTCATTAAATTTATGATATAAAAACTTCCAAAATTAGAAAATGTAAAGATGAAAGGATGATTTTTATAATGCACAGATGGTGTTGGGAGGGTTTTTATCCTTTTTAAGGTTCGTTACCAATCATGAATTTGAATGATTGTTTGTATTCATAACTCATGGGTAAGTTTGAATGATTAGTTTGTATTCATAAGCAATAAGCAAGACAGAGTAGGGATAGAGTAGCGACGGGATTTGGAATTTGAATGATTGGTTTGTATTCATAAGCAATTTGAATGATTGGTTTGTTTTCATAAGCAATACAAATTAAGGATGGAATTTGGTTATAAAATTGTTTTTTATATTATTATTGTATATTTTATATTAAAATAAATAATTTTAAATTAAAAATTTGTTTAGATGAATTTGGATTTTATTTAAGATAAAATAAAGATGGAATTTGATTTTAGTTTTGATTGTAAAATTTGATTTTAATTGTAAAGTTGTTAGTTAGGTAATAAACATTTTGATTGTAGAATTGTATCACAGTTCTAAATATAATAATTTTAAAAATACTTACTTTTGAGTCTTGACCAGCGTTTAAACTCTAAAATATTGCCAATGAGTATACACATGCAAAGAAGGATATTGTAAAATATTTCTAATAAGTAGTATACGCATGCAAAGATACAAAATATAATTATCTTATCAATTTAAATTGAAATTGATATACTGTTTTTTATATGATTTTAATCTTTTTATTTTCAATTTCTTTGAAAAAGTAATTTTATAATAATTTTTTTCCCACACATTATGTTTCGTCGAAAGAAAATTATGTATGTTTAGTTTTCAAGTAAAAATGCACATTGCAAACATTGCTGATTATGCATTCTCTATTATAATTGATTTTTGCATCCACCAACAATAACGATCTATGGGAAAATTGTTTCAATAATTAAAATATAGCCATAATTATTATATTCTTGATTTTGTTTTCATTTTGTTGTTTTATTAAATATGAAATATAATGAAATTGTTATTTATAAGAAAATTGTTTTAATAATTGAAATATAGTCATAATTATTATATTCTTGATTTTGTTTTTCATTTTTGTTGTTTTTTTTAAATATAAAGTATAATGAAATTGTTGGAAAAATTAATCAATGTTAGTCACTTGATTGAAAATAGTTTTGTCAGCCATTTGGTCGAAACTAGTTTTTATTACTGTAATGGAGTGACTTTATTGTTTTTTTTAAATTTTAGAAAGATTTTATTTTTAATAAAAATAAGGTTTATATATAATTATAAAAATAATTAATAATATTTAAATCAAATTTGGTTTATTAGATTTTGAGAATAAAAAGTCAAAAAATTATTTGGATTATTTTAGAATTTTATGTTTGTGTTTTAAAAGTTTGAAGATGAGCAATATTTTGAAAATGAGATTTATTGTGGGTATACTTAGGACAATCTAAAAGGAAGTGTTTTTTCATCTCCATGGTATTTTAGGATTTGTCCAATGCCCAACTTCACTATAGAGTCTATGAGTGTTTGTTTTTATTTTAGCAATGTTGCTGATCTTCAAGATTAGGTTTAATCACTTTCTTATAGTATCTTAATTTTTCTTATCCTTTAATTCTTTATTGCACCATAATTTCTTCTTAAAATTAGATGTATGAATATTATGTGTGTTATTGATTCTTTGAAGAGATCTTTTCCTTGATACCCCAATGATTTAGCCAAAACTTGATATCTTTGTGCCAATATTGCTTGAGCTGCATATGGTTTAGACTAGAATTTAGAGCAATCTTAGGAATGATCTTGTCATTTATGTTAATTACTTTGTGTTTATATATTAGATACCTAGCCATAGCCATGCTCTCAATGGGGGATAGACATGCTTCTATGAGGAGGATAAGATAGGGTGTATTGCTTTTAATTTTAAGATTATATGTTATCAAACATTTCTAAATTTGCTTGAGCCTTCTCCAAGATTCTAGAGATGTCGCAACCCCAAACTTCACAACCATATAAGATAACAAGAATGACAAGAGCTTCAAAGAGAAATTTCTTTTTATTCCATGGTTGAGGGTTTGCTGATTATAATTGTTCTCAAGGCCAACATAAACTTTCCACCTACCATTTATTCTATTCTCAGTGCTATAGTTCCAATTAGTTTTGTGATGAAAATCTATTTAGAGATATTTACTTACTTCGAACTATTGTTGTCATACTCAAACTTATTGTATGTGATCTTTTTGGATTTGATTATCATAACCTTTGTTTTGTCGGTGTTAATAGTCATCTATGTATTAGAACATAAATCTTTGAGAAATCTTAGTTGCTTGTCGAGAACAGAGGGACATCTTGCCATAAGAATGATATCATCAACATAGAAAAAAAGGATGAAGATTATTTTAGCCAAAGTTGTGTCAGCACAACTTGCTTCTTCCAATCGATTCTCTAACTTGTCGATGTATATACCAAAACGAGATAGGGGACAACCTTGCTTAACTTCTATATTACAATTCATTTAATTTGACCAACACTCATTACTCTTAAACTTGGCAATAACATTCTCATACAATCTTATCGTTGCAAATCTTAGCTCGAAAGGAACTTTTAGCTTTTTTAATCTATTTTAGAGGTTAGTTTTAGGCACTATGTCAAACACTTTTCTTAAGTCAATGGAATGACATAGGAGATTCTTTGCAATGATCTTAAACGTAACAAGGTGGTCCATTGTTGAATGATGGCTTCTAAACCCAACTAGCCCTTCAACTCTTTTTCTTTGACTTTCTAGCCATCTCTTGATCTTCTTCTCTAAAATAACCCCATATAACTTAGATAAACAAGGGCTAATCATAATGGTCTTGTAATTAGATGGATTGATTTTATCTTTACTCTTAAAAATAAGAACAATGAGGCTTTGAGCCCATGGCTTGGGGAAACCATGCTTGATTGGTAGATGAAGAGCTTGTGAATGTGAGGGATGATGATAGGTCCTCCAATTTTCAGGATTTCCGTTAGATATCCCTTAATGTCCCTGGATTTCCCTTTTGCAAGCTGCTTAACTCTAAACTCAGTGTCTTTAGGAGAAGAGACTTCTTCTTCTATAAAAATGTTTGAATGTTGTCCACCACATCAAAGGGATCATAAATTTTTTTAAGGTATGAATTCCAGTTCCTCAAGGAAATCATATAATTTTTTTCCAAAAAAATATTAGAATCTATCTTAGAGAGGTGTAAAAGGTTCTCTTATTATTTATATAGTACATTTTTTCTTTTTCTTTTAAGTAGGCCTTTGTATCTATTTATTTTATCAACATTTAGGAACTTGCTCGGAGCTACATTTTTTTTCTTTTAATTAGGCCTTTATACCTATTTATCTTATCAACATTTAGGGACTCACTAGGAGCTTCCCTAATGGATCTCCTAACACTTTATCACTTTTGATCATACGAAGGGTTGGTCATTCTATTTTCATTTTTGAATGTTACTTCAATGGAGAACTTGTCAAGGGAGATTGATAGCATTGTTGTAGAATTATGATTTAGATTTTCTATATTGTTTTTGTTTGAATGGGATTCAATTAATTTCTTAAATCCTTAAAAAAAACTTTACTTTTGTTGAAGATCGAGAGCTTTTGGTTATTATAATTTTCTTCTATAAGATTCCCGTGCATGGAAAAATTTAGGGTTAGGGTTAAAGTTCTATGATCTGAGTCAAGCTCATGGTCATTTAAGATGTCATGATTTATTATTTGGTTGTATATGAGAATATCATAAATCACATAATCTATGACACTATTGTGAAGACCATGAATACAAGTTATTCAGTTGGAACCAAATAATATATGTTATTATTCAAGAAGGCATATTAGAACCATACAATCATTGGTAACTAGGCGATGGTTTAGTATGTATCATTCAGGCAGGCATACTGCCTTGACTTGATTAATTTATCACCTTTATCCTTAATAAGTTGTTGGTTTGATTTGCGTCCTCCCCTCTCTTCTTTAGGGTTGTGAGTTTGATATTTCAGAGTCACATCCTTGATCCCTAGCGGGGTGGTGGAGCTTCCTCCCTTAGTTGGACCCGATGTCTTGTAATATACCTTATTCAAAGTTGCTTGTAATAAAATCATTTGTTTTTCTAGAATGGATTTGGTATCGTTCTTGTCGCATGCATATTCTATTCCTGCTAGTTCCAAGTCCCATGTATCCATATCTTTCCGTCCTTCTCATTTGGATCTTCATTTTCCAAAATGGAAATACCCATGTGCTCTGCTTGCCTAGTAGTCTCTGATTGTGTATCGATTTCGCTTTTTTTGATCTCAAGCTGGTTATATGTTCTGGCATCTACTTTTTCTTTCCAAGTGGGGGGTTTGAGGGGTGGAGATATGTTGATCCTCTCCATTAGCCATTGAAGTGTCTATATTTAGGATGACATAGTTATTGTGCGTTTTCATGCCTTGTCCTGGATCTGCCCCCCTTGGTTCTACGACTTGGTCTTTTTTTTAAGTTACTTTGGTGAAATCCCACACATATTTATCATTCGTTGTTTTATGCATGTCTTGATTGTTATTTAGGGGGGAATTCTATGAACAATGGCCATGTTCATGGCATTTGTAGCAACATAAAAGGTATGTGTTTGTAATCAATGTATTGAACCCATTCTAAATCATGGTAACTTAAACATATAGCTTTTGGGAGTGACTATGATACATTCATGTAGATGCAACTTCGGACACATGCTATGTATCTCGCTATTTTTGTTGCTTCTTAAGCTCTAACAAAAACCTCGATAGTGTTGCCTATTCCTTCTAGAGTTTCTGGCTCCCAATATTCCACTGCCAATGAGTATATGTGTATCCAGACAGAAGCATGTGAAATCTTTTATTTTTGGACAAAACTTCGTAGTACAAAACCATAGGTAGACCTGCTGAGTTCAAAAATATGGGCCATTCTCAAACATTATCTCATCCTCTAGATGGTGAAAGATTACAATAAAGAAACCCTTGTAGATAAGTTGTAGGTCATAGTGTCCCTTTAGCTTCCACCAAGTGTTGATCCACCAAATTAAAGCCTTTTCGAAAGGCCAAATTCCCATGAATTTTCCGATGAATGCATGATCGTTCATAAATTGAATGTTTGCATTTATCTTGGTAGAGGTTATTTCATACATTGGGATTTGCTAAGTTTTTGGAATGCATTGATGAGGGACTCGTCTTCCCCCCTTTCCTTCCATTTTCATTGCAATTCCCTTCCCCTTCTCATTTCCCACCCCTCCTCCTCCAGACCCAAAGGGTGGATTTATAGTTGATGGTGCTATTGACTTAGGGTTTTCATGTTGTGATTTGGGGATGGAGCACTGCTCGATGATTTTGCTGAAGGAGGGAGTGATACCCCCCCTTTCTGTTAGTTTTTCTAAGTTAATTCACTTAGGATCTTTATCTGAAAGAATAACAAGTACAACAATACATCAAAGATACACAAGACACAAATATTTTCATCGAGGAAACCATAAAGGAGAAAACCTCGCAAAATTGCTCAGAATAGTTCCGCCACAAAGACAAGATATCAAGATGGAATAACCCAAGAACAATATGTCTTTTGGAGCTCTCTCTCTCTTCCTCCTTATTGTCCTCTTTCTCCTAATGTGCACATGAAAGAGTGAATGAGTGTGTGTCAAATGAGGAGGGCACCTCCCTATTTATATTCTTCTATTGAGTAACTAACTCAATTAACTAGGTCGTCCAAGTAAACTTTGGGGCCGACCTACTTAGGAATACATAAAGTACATTTTCCTTTATTTAACTTGGGGACTATTTCCCCGAATTACAACGGAGGGTTTACCTCAGTGACCATACACAATGATGACATCTCAAAAGGAGGGAAATACATCTCCGATGGGGGTACAACAATATACAATAGTAATATACATCATAGTATCTTCCGAAGTTACAATTACAACAACACTCCCTCTTAACTAGGAAGATGTTATCTCGCCACAGTCATCAACATGTCTGGTCATCGTCATTGAGTCATCATCCTCACTGCTGCCATTGTTCTCATCTTGTCCAATATGTTACATCTATCAGTCATAGGAAGTTTATACAGAGCCAACCCTTTTTCATGCTGGGTGTAGGCCTAGTCCTCATATATGTCTTCATCATATCCATGGGCAAGCCATCATGTAGGTACAACCTAGGACCTTCTTTACATTGCCACGACGATAACCTGCGTATCATATTGTCATCTCGTTGTATCTAGATCATATCGTTGTCCTGCACAAAACAAAACAAAACACACTGAGCATATAGAACACAACCCAGATGCAGACCACATGTGTTATACCAACATAGGAACATGTTAGGATCTAACCTGCATCTACCATTATTAGAGAATATCTTAAGAGCACACCAAGTGCATTATGTCTCTCTACGGTCAACCTACGTTCTAATAACATAGGAGATCTTCCGAGGTGCACACCAAGTGCCTTGTGACCTCATCATCTCCAACCTGGGAACACACACATATATAGACTGATTACGCCCAAACAACCTACATATCACACCAAGAATTTTACGTTCCAAGTTAACCTCAAGGACTTATTACATCCGAACAACCTGCATCCATGATCTTTTCTGTTTGGGACTTATTACATCCGAGTAACCTATGCACCACGCCAGGACCCCTTTTACACTCTGGACAACCCACAAGAATTATTACATCCGAACAACCTTCTACACTAGGATATTTTTCGTTCGGATAACCTGTCCTAGGATTGATTACGTCCAAGGATAAATGCGAGCTTCGTCGGGATTGATTACATCCGAGGACAACCTACATGAATGATTACGTCCGAGCAACCTGCTACACCAGGATCTTTTTCGCTCAGACAACCTATCTCATTTCCCATGCGATATCTCATGCAACTGCTTCTTCTAGTATCTAGTAATATTCTAGCATACAAGACACGTCACAATTGATTACGTCCAAGGATAACCTCCGAGCTTCGTCAGGACTGATTACATCCAAGGACAACCTACATGACTGATTATGTCACCAAGACAACATGTATCTTCAACTATGCAAGCTCATCACTCCCTCTTTCGAGGGGTCTCGTTTTGGATCACACCAAGTTTTTCTATGAATTACTCGAACTTCACTCTGGCCAGAGGCTTGGTCAATACATCGACTATCTTGTAATGCCCCTTTTTTGGAATTTTGGAGAAAATTACAAATCGTGCAAATTCAAGCTTAACTAGTCATGACTCTAGAGGGTTCCAACTTTCTCCAAATGGTACCAAATTTGAAATGAAATGGTATGGTGAGTCTTAAAACATACGAAGGCACTTTATGGACACTTTGTATATGACTTTAGACATCTATAACCTTGTTTGGGGTTAAGGAGAAACGATGCAAATTTACTAGGAAAATGTGGTCGACTAGTCCTTCTTGGGTTGGTTCCAAACACTACCGAACCTTTCCAAAATTATTATGGAGGGATACTATGGGATTTAAAAAATACTAACAGACCTAATACACTCAATGGTTGAATCATAAATTCATTTTTACATGTTACCCAAGTTTGCACAACTTTGGCCAATTTCTAGCTTTAGACTAGTGAAACCCAAGTTGACCCAAATGCACCCAAATGACTTCAAATTATGTATGGAAGAGCTTGAGGGGTATTTGTACATACTAATGCATAATATTAATTCTCATACACTTTCCAATTTATTATGCAACTTGATTTTGGCCATAGGGAAAGAAGGACAAAAACATTAGGAAACTGATGTTAAAACCCCCAAGGGTAGTTGGCACTTTTGGCTCTCCAAATGCAATACGACCCTCCCAAATTTGAGAAAATATTATGGGGATGAATATCAGACATCAAGGGATGTAATTAATCATGGGTATTATATCTTTAAACTAGTTATAAAGTACAACATTCATATGATAACTTTCAGTAAAATTGCATGGGGGGAAATGACATTGCTAGCTCCATTTTAACTCATAAAAAGTAGATGAAATAGTTCAGAACATGACATGATGAATGGATACCATCTAAAACATATAAATTTATTCCTCAACATCATTTAAAATTAGATGAATTTCTTAATACATATCGGATATATAACTTCTTTGAAATTGAATCCAAACACATGAAAACTAGTCATTCGAACTCATGGGAATGCAAGCCTTTCACACATGCATTTATGATATTTCGACTTACAGATCATATGAAGATAAGAGTACAGAGCCATGCATCATTTATTTCTTCCCCATTATCATCAAACTCATAGAAATGTCCTCATACAAATAGATGTTATGCAACTCTTTCCAAAATGGAATCAAATTACATGCTAACTAGTCATTCAAGAGAATGAGAATGCAAGCCTTTCATGCATGTGTTTCTGATATTTTGAGTTATAGAGAATATGGACATGATATTATAGAGTCATACTTCATATTTCATAGCTTGGGCACCAAATATACTCAGTAAAGTGGAAGCACCACTCTAACAAGTGCGCCCTCAACATGAGAGTGTGGGGGAATGGAAAAGAAGGAATGGGAGAATAAGGGAATATATGAGAATTTGACTATATGTTACTTCAACTTGCAACTAAAAATACTTCATTAAGCTCCAATTAGATATCTGAATGGCCTCTCCATCAACCAACTTGGAAAGGAATCCAACTCCCTCGAAATTGGTTCACAAGCAGGGAGAGTGAACACTCACCGTGCAATGGATAAGCAAAAGCTCTCCAAAATGCCAAAGTTCAATTAAAAAATGATAAAAAATCCATTCTCATTCCTCATGAAATCCTTTTATTAACTTCATGAGGCCTCCTAAGGTCAAATTTCCCTCCATGGGATTCCTCCAACTCAACTTAGTGGTTTAGTAACTCTCATGACACTTGTCTTCCTCTTCATGCTCCAATTATTTCCCCAATTCGAATGGCTACCTCTAACTCACAAATTGGTGTATATTTTTAGTCCTGTCATGTTAGATTTGTCATATGTCTGCAATCAGGTCTGAATTTGTCATACTTGTCATAGAATCTTTCATCATTTGTTGTCATAGAGTGCATGGAATCTCCTTCTAGGTGGCACAACTTGTCTTCTAATATCTTCCTCTTCCATGGGAGTTACTCTCCTTTACTATCACACCCCCTCCCCTCTTTTCAATGAAGAGGACATGACTATCACCGTTGTTTTCTATCAAACAGACTGGAAAATCTAGCCCCATGAACATAATAAAAAAATTGCATTGGAAATAAAAACATACACAGATGCATAGTGCAATATACAGCTGAAGCAAATACATTTCCTTCAAGCACTCACCATGTTCATCATAATTCATTAAATAAATACAGTTGCAGAAATAAAATACACAAGAAATACTTATCTTGAGGAAGAAGCTTCCCACAACCAGCTATGTCGCTGCAACGTTCCACCCAACCATAGGCCAGTGTGCTCATCAATTTATCAGCACCACTTCCACCCCCGATCTAGGCATGATTTCCACAAGGAACTAGGGAACAACAAGCTCACACATAGCCAAAAACACATCAAAACTAAGCCAAGCCAAACATAGTTGGGTTTATAAGGCTGCTAAGGTAGTGGAAATGAGAATCGCTAAACTAATGAGCTCAACCACAAAGCTATGGACACCTACACAAGATCTGGCTTGGCCACCCCAATTTCTACACCACCCAACACAAGGGATTATTCCCTTCACTGCTACATAACTCCCTCAGGCCATATGTTCCCTTCTAGTGCTCTTCAGGGTGTGCAGAAAGGATTTGTAAGCCCCTCTTGATCTGTTTGTGAGGTTCCTCTCTTCACTAAATTTATTAAGCCAATTCTGGGCCTCTTCCACTCCTAATAGTTCATACCAAACAAGAATATACATAACAACAAAACACAAATGCTAGATATGGACAAAAACATCCTGCAAACCAAAATCGAAAGTGGTAAATGGGGAAAAACAACCCAGGGTGAGCAATTCGTTTTAGGAATGTTCTATGGGCTTCACATGGGCAAAAACAACCTCTTCAAACCCCTAATTCGTGGTTCTATTCTCCCATCGAATGTGCAACACCAAAAACGAATTCCCCTAGCCGTGTGAATGAGGAAACAAAAGAAAAATGTCAGGGAGAGAACCCAGCCACTGAGCATTACAAAAACGACTTCCCAGCCATGGCGAAAAATAAGCAAACTGCTGAAAACATGAGGGAAATGCCTTGGAGCTCAAAAACGCGTGAGGGAGATAAGGACGTGAATAAATAATGGGTTGGGTAGTATTTTTTGGCATTTACTTGCCCCATAAGTCAAAAACACATTTTAAAAAAATGGGTGGCTTCCCAAATTTGAAATCGAATCCCATACTCTTCCCACCCCCATGCATTAACTAACTTAACCACTTCTGGAAAAAATAAATAATTGGGCACCAAAGATAAAATTGGTAGTTTAGAGTTTGATGGGTTCTCCCTTTGATATTTGGATTTACCCTATTGGCTCAAGGGTTTGAATAACCCCCCCACCCCCTATTCCTTGCGAAATCATGCCTCCATCTCTTTAATGTTACATTGACATAGCCAGTTGTGGGTATTTTTATTAATTTGTATATTTACGTGATGCCCAAAATATAATGTGATTGGCTAGCCCAATAACCATATGCATCGATTTTACTTTCCGATACATAAAACACTAAATCCATGGTGGGGCCTTGTCCTTTAGCTCCACACCATGATTTAGTAACGATATTTTCATCATATAAAATTTTTAATATAATGGTGTCAAAATTGAGATGTTACATTTACCTATTCGAATTCCTTGGGTCATTATAATATTTAAACCATGTCACTCTCCAATAACGTTACATTACCCATGTGTTCGAATTTGGATGAAGATCATACCAAGTGTGTGGGGAATCTAGTCATCCAAAGGCTCCACAAGCTTCCAAGTGTCTTCATGAACCCATGCCACCTTATTTTCTTAGCATTTATCATTTATGT
>LPNX010150881.1:178191-198389 GCA_001517045.1 Pseudotsuga menziesii | reverse complement strand
AGAGGAAACAAAGCTGATTCACCTCACCTAGTCTTGCTTTCCTATGTGCCTTAAAACACTGAAAAAGCAGGGAATAAAGCAGAAAAAGAAGATGGGCACCTAGGAAGCCAGGAATAAAGTAGATTTGATTCCTAAGGCTTTACCAAGCACTCCATGAGTCAATAATGGAAAGTTTGATCTCTATGGATAGGCAATTAGCAACTTGCACATGGTGGGACTCATGGACTAGGCAAATAAGACAAAAATAAATGAATTAATGTCTAAGTGGGTAAATACTATGGGTTGATTATTCTAACAGAACTCAACTAGCAGAGTGTAAAACTCAGACAACAACTGCTCCCTTCTTTCTAGCGCACTACTACTTCTCTCTCTCGCTAAGAATAGCTTGAGTGAATGATTACAAATTAGAGGAGGTGCCTCCTATTTATATTCTTCTCTTGAATTGAATTCTAACTTGGTGGGGCTGACTTCACTAGATATCAGGGTCAACTTGTCCAACTAGACATTAAAAATAACATTTATTATAATGACACTTGGGTACTAATTACCTGACCTACACTCAGAGATTTATATTGCTTCTTTTAATGACACTGACAAGACCAAACTCATCTTCCGAAGGAGGAATACAATACTAATAGGAATATCTTCCAAAGTTACAATAAATTAACACTTCACACCTTGTAAGATGTCTACAGGATCCAAACCTTGTCATGGTTCAAATTTTATCATCGCTTTTATTTATGTCGACAAAATTTTATCAAAATTTCTTCGCTCTTTTCGTATTTTTTTCGCTGTTTTTATTAGTGGTATCACATCGAGCTATCCCGATAGGCCTTTAGGTGAATTTTTTTCACTCGTTTTGGAAAAATTATTCCATTTAGATTTTTCAACTGTACCATACCTCGATTCGTAATGAAATGTATGATGTAGGGACCAAGCCAATGCATATGAATCTTACTTTGGTTCTTCTAAAACTTGTTGTCATAGATAATAACCATATCTTTGTGCCAAAAATGTTTTATCTTTACGTGGTGATTATTCCATACCTTATGTCAATCCTTCTCTACTTGCTGATGAGAACCTGTGATAACACGATCATCTTCAAGTCATACTAACTCCTCCAGTATTTCTTCGATTTCTCCTTCATCGCTCATCCTTGTTGTTGTTGCTATCTATTTACTAGGCAAAATATACTCCATGGGCATCACCACTTCTTGTTCATAAGCCAATTTGAATGGTGTTTGACCTCACTTGTTAGTATTTTGAATTTCCTTCTGTAGGTCCAAAGTATCACATGGATTTTTAGATCCCAATCATCGTGACTTGTGTTATATACCTTAGTAAGAGTGTTCTCCAATATCTTGTTAAATTATTCGATTGCTCTGTTTGCTTGCGGGTGATATGGGGTACTTCTTTTGTGTTTTATATGGAATTCCCTAGTCATCGCTCTGATTGTTTGGTTGAAAAAATGACTACCTTGATTTCTCATCAATATCTCAGATCATCCAAATTGGGTGACCACATTATTGAATAGGAATCTTGCTACTGTCACAACTGTACAATCCTTCAATAGTGTTTCCTCATCCCTTCTTGTTAGGTAGTCACTTGCAGTGATGATGTATCTTGCACCTATTCTTTTTCCTGGTGGGTTAATAGGTACTATGAATTCTACAACCCACTTATCAACTGGTTGTATAGTTACCTGGGGTACCAATGGCATCTCATCCCCGTGTGATGGTCTCCCCATTATTTGACATATATCACAACTCTTAGCATAGTCTGTTAGATATCCATGCATTGTTCCCCACCATAATCCTCTATGAGTATCTTCATAGCGGTTGCACGTCCTCCATAATGTCCTCCTTAGATGCCATCATGCACCTCTACCAACACTCTTTCCTATCCATGTGGAAGGACATATGGACAAATAATTTCATCTAACACCATTTTGTATAGTTGTCTTGCAACTAGATGAAAATCAGCGGCTTTGAAGACTAGATGTTTCTTTTGACTAGTAGTGAATTCCTCACGGGATTACCGTGTCGCCTAAAATTGAACAACCTGTTCGTAATGGTTGTCAACCATTCCTACTCTAAATAGATGTACGTCAGGTAATCCTTCCTCGATGTTGCTTGGTTATTCCCCTAATTCCATCGTTGATAGATGATCAGGTCCTATGTTCAAACATCTACGTTTCATAATAATTACAAAATTGAATTCTTGGAACAATAGCAACCATCAGCATACCTTTCCCCCCAACACAGTCTTATTGGCCAAGTATTTTAATGCCGAATGGTTGGTAAACATCTTGAAGTGCACTCCTAAGAGGTGGTGGCGGAGTTTTTGCAATGCATATACCATCACCAAACCTTCTGTTTATGTCACCATCTAGTTTTTATCTGCACTGAACAAATTTCGACTCACAAAAATGATCGGGTGGTTACACTAGTACAAAATGAGAAATTAAGGACTAAAAAAATGACTAAAATCAGGCAATAAATGACTATTTTTGAGTTGGTGACTAATAGTAGCTAATTTCCACTATCTTATAGCTAGTCATATTTCACTTAGTCATTAATAGCTTGACTTATTAGTCATTGATTTATTGATTGATAGTCAATGATTTAGTCATTGATTTAGTCACATATTTAGTCATTGATTTAGTAATTGATTGCAGCAATTAATGACCAAATATACGACTAAATAAACTACTAGATGATAACATATTAATGACTAAGATAAATAAGACTAAATGTTAATCAAACTATAAGATATGGGAAATTAGCTACTAATAGTCATATATATGTGAACTTAGTCATTTTCGTAGTCACAAATTTATGATAGGGTACAAAGGAATCGAACCACCAACCTCCTGTCTATAATTAGGCAGGTTGTCTACCATTGAACTAGCACCCTTTAAGAAGTTATTATTTCTTGATAATGATGATATTCAAACAAATTTTTCATCATTCAAGCATACAAAGTAATGATTATCAAGTTACTATAGATCCATAATAGTTTACCCTATACTAGTACTTCAAGTCATTTGTGCACTTAATAAATGCATTTGAAATACTTGAAGGAATATTACAAGGTAAAAAATTATGTATCTATAGTAACTTGATAATCATTATTTTGTATGTTAATTCATCACATTCTACACAAACAAATATTTTCAATGCTAACCAATCCAAGCATTAGTGCGTTCAACAATCCAATCTCCCACTTGAATAAATAATTTAATTGCATTGTTATATCTACTCTCCATGCAATGATCAAGTTTTTAAACTTTGATTTTTTCCCCAACAACGTACTTCAAGAAAAATCCAACATATACAAAAATTATATAAGAATACTCAAAGAAAATATTGGCATGATTTTGTTATCTGAGTGCCACTCTAAGTAAGATTTCTTAAAATCAAATGATGCTAACATTGCTATTTTCAAATCCAACATATATAACAAAAAAATGTAGGAGACATACTTCAAAGAAGACAAGGGGAAGATATTGGAATGCTTGTACTAATTCAATGGCACTATAAGCAATATTTCTTGCAATGAATGAATATGAATAAGATTGATTTAATCTCACAACCAAAAACATTTTCATAAGATCATAACCATCAATGTTTTGAATTTTTTGCGTGGAGTGATTTTCCCGTATAAAGGGATTGATGTCACAATTATCTATAGGAATAAAGGTAAGTACATCCAAGGTCAAGATATTCCATGCACAAAAACTTTGTGATAGACCCATGGTTTGTGATAACATTCTATACTTTGTTATAACAATTCTTCTTTTTACAAAACACTCATAATTTTGTGAAAAGCAGTCATAATAATTTGAAAAAAACTCATAAATTTGCATAAACACTCATAAATTGGCAGAAAAATTCATAAACGGTGTGACAAAACACTAAAAAAAAAATCATTCTCTTTTAGAACTATCAAGGGACCAAAGTACGGCTATCCTAATAAGGCTTTAGCCAACTTTCATTCACTAATCCTTTGAATGGTGTACCATCTAATTTATGTAATTGTGCTACTCCTCCTTTAGTGATCTAAATGACAATATACGATCCTAGACAATGTGTCTGAAGGTTACCAGGATGCTTCAAAAACATACTGTCATTGAGGAGAACAAGATCTCAAATCCAAAATAACTTATTCTTAATATGTGGGTTGTGCCAAGCTTTCTGTCATGTCTTCTGGACATTTTGATGATATCCTGCAAGAAATTTTGAAAATCCAAGACATGGGTTTTGTGCGTAACATCCCCCTTTACCTGAATTGTGAGGAAATCACCAAACAAAGCCACTATTTGCGATATACAGTTGGTTCTTTGGGAGGATATTTTCCTGATTTACTGTTGCAGCCGGTTCAAAAGTAGTTGAAACAGTAAACTCCATTGCTGTGACAATAAAGGATGAACATAATTTTGTGAAGGATGAACATAGTTCTGAAAGGGATGAACAAAGAAAAGGCTGAACACAGTTCTATGAAGGCTTAACATAGTTCTAAAAAGGCTGAACATAGTTTTGTGAAGGCTGAAAATAGTTCTATGAAGGATGAACATAGTTCTATGAAAGCTGAACATAGTTCTGTGAAGGCTGAACATAGTTTTGTGAAGGCTAAACAAAGCTCAAAAAAGGGCTGATCTTTCTTCCATCTAAAAACTGAAATTCAATGATGAATGTCTCTTTGTATGAATATGTGTTGGATCTATGCATTTAGTTTCCATAGTTGTGTGTGCATTAAATAATGATTGAAAACATTCATTGCAATTTTGCATATGGCTAACTCTTTTTGTGCACAGGATGGTAAAAGGAAATAATAAAATCTCTACGGTTCAGATTTATTCACTACCAATGATTTTATTTCCCATCAACTCAAACAAAAAAAATATGGAGAAAATGATAATTCCATGCATTTTTTATATTTTTCCATTTTACATGAAAACAAGCGCAGATTTGATTTTGATTGTCTTTTCTCTTTCAAGCATCTTTAAAAAACATTGGAAAATTTGGATTCAGGGCACAAGATCGACATTGGATCTTCCTATTGCCAGTATATTGAAATCCCTGTGCTTAATGATGCATATTTTATTTTTAGGATTGATTTTCTGTTACAAGTTTACAAATTTTATTTTTGGATGTTCGAAAGTTTAGAAATGGGAAAGGGAAATGAAAATGATTAAGCATCACCAGAACCCCCTAACTATCATCGATTTGCAGTAAACATAATGTTATAATCTCAAACGTTGTCGTAACCAACAACACTGCACAGACAAAACTAGCTCGAGCACCTTCAGGCACTTCTATCGACTCATAAAAATAAGCGTGTGGCTACCTATGGTCACGTTAACATCATAAATTCACATGCATAAAAGCCAACTAACAAAAAATTCAAATTTGCATTTATCTATAAGTCTGTATTAAATAACGAGATGCTGTGTATGCCAATTAATAAAGAGAAGACATGAGAATAGCGAGGCAGAAGAATGAATTTGAACTTTTGATATTTTTTTTTTTTTGCTTGTGAAGTTTGAGAGTGCAACGTATGAATTTACAGTAAAGGTCTAAGAAACACATCCACTATTAGCTCTAGAGGCTCGATACAATCATCTATTATGGAGTGGAGGAGTCATTCACCAATAGCAGGAGAAGATCGATACCTATGTGGAAGGTATGCATATAATTTATATTAACGTTGATTTATGATCTAACGAGAGTTGCAGGTGTTGTCGCAGCTGGCTGTTGCATCCGTTGTTGCAGCCACTATTGCAGCCATTGTCGCAGCTGGTTGTTGCATCCAGTTGTCGCATCTAGGTGGTGTTGCAGCTGGCTGTCACAGCTATTAAATTTTTTTAATTTTGATTGTTTTGTTCAATGTCGAGACATGAATGCCCATGAATGCCCATGAACGCATATACAGATAAATTTAATTTTTAGTATTTTTTCCATTTTTCTTTATTTTTGCATTTATTTTATTTTGGTGTGTTGTAAAAATAAAACAAAAACTAAATATATAAAATTATAAAAATTATTTCTTTTGTTTTACATTTTGCAAAAGAAAAAAAAAAGAAAAAAAAATATACATATTTGCAAATGGACTTTCTTACATTCCCGAAAACAATACAAATGCATGAATTTTCAAGTTCTATGATAATTTGTTTTCTTCAGGTCACTTTGATAGCACACAAAGATAAAGGAAAAAAATGCACTTTATTTTTGAAATTCAATTCACTCGCCTTCGTACTAATTCCTGCATTTTACAATAATCTCACAAGTTTGATTGTAGGTTTAGTACTATCATTTTTAAAGTTCGAAGATCTTTAGTTTTGCTGTTGAAGTGATTTGTCATGAATCACAAATTTTTTAAAAGCATGCCTCGTTGACAATGTTTCCAAGATATTTTATTTTTAAATCAATAAAAGTGCAATAAACCAATTTTCTCACAGCGCGAAAACTTTCTTGTGTGTTGCAGCTGGCTATCACAGCTACGCTTATTGCAGCTAGTTGTCGTGCAGCTGGATTTCACAGCTATGTGGTGTTGCAGTTGGCTTCTTGCATATAGTTATCATGCAACTAGTCGTCGCCACTGTGTGTCACAGTCATTGCTGTCGCAACTAGATGGGTTGTTACAACTATGATCGGATGAAACCAGCATGGGAAATAGGTAACTTTCTTTGTAGCTTATGTACTTCTTTCTGCATGATATTTTTTCTTTTATGAAATTCTCAAAATTTTTATGCTAGGTTGCATGAGGACATGCAACCAGATCAGTTGGGGAGGGAGAACTATATTCAATACATATTCACTAATAAGTTTTCACGCAGGATTTTGTACTAATATTTTTTTCATGTTTCAGAGGTAGTCACATTTTGTTGCTAAAGTGACTTTTCAAAGAAACACAAAAATTTTAAGAAACATGCTTTGATAGACATCCTGAAGGAGCTATTACTCATTTCTTTTGCTAATAAAAATCATAACGTTGGTTGTTACATAGAAACCATCGAAAAATTTATTTGCGTCATGATTGTTTATCCATATTTCTCCTTCAGAGTACCTTCACCATCCATGTCTTGAAGACCGCTTTCCATCACTTTATCTGTCATGATTTCACACATGCCTATCTTTATGAATTGCATACATCCCTTTATATTTTTTAGTTCATCTTTCTCTCTTTTTCCTTTTTGGTTTTCCTTCTGAATAAAACCAGCTCCCTTTCCATGACTACATAGCCTTGCCATATCGACTGCTTGACTGTGAGATATTTTCACTTATAGTCCTACCAATTGTTTTATACCAACTCGTGTTGACTGATATGGGATTCCTTAAGGCCCACCTCTCAACAAGTCTTGCCCCATCAACCTTAGCACCTCATCTGGGATATAGACTAGTGTTCATTTTGAGTACCTAGAGGCTTGCATGCCTTAATGGCAAGTTCTCTCCCAGACAATCATGGAAATTCATCAATGTCCCTTGATCATCAGATCTTGCAAGTGGCTCAACATCAACACATCTATTCTCACTTCGCAAGATGTACTTGGGTACCTTGGCACTCATTGACATCACTGGTGAGTTGCCTCGTATTGGTTAACGGCATTCATCAATGTCCGGTAATCCAATGATTTCTATTCATGCTCGACCTCGACTCATTTAATCGCATGACTAGAATTATATCATTGGGTTTTGTAGCGGGTGAAGACTATACATTCGTTCTCATGACTCCATTAGTAGTTGTAGAAGCATGTCTTCAGATCAATGAGTGTACCATAGTTCCATTTTCTGCCTTCCACATTTTCCATTATTTATCAGCAGCAGTTCAGATTCCTCCACTTCACATTACACCAGTTCCAACAGTTACAGTTGCAGCATCATTTACAGTTACATTTTTATCTTGCAGCTGTGACATATTTTCCATTATTTATGAGTAGTAGTTCATATTCCTCAACTCCACATTACAGCAGTTCCAGCTGCAACATCATTTACAGTTACATTTTTATCCTGCAACCATGACATATTTTCCATGATTTAGCAGCAGCACTTCCGATTCCTTCACTGCCCATGATCCAGCAGTTACAACCGCAGTAGCAGTGACACATTCCACAATCCAACAGCATCAACTACATTCCTGTTGCATCGTTCATCTAATTTTTGGGTAAGTGGGGGTATGTTGTTTTCTAAACTTTAATCATGCAATTCCTTACATGCTAGAAATGAATAATTTGGAAAATTCCCTCACCATGCTCCATTTCTTTCACAGCTAATGCTAGGTTGCATAAAGACATGCAACAACATTAGTTGGGGAGGGGGAACTATATTCAACACATACTCACTACTATCATTCCATTCTTTTCACCACCATCACCCATTTTTCATCTCATTTATCATTCACAAGCATTTATTTTCCAACAAATCCTCTATTGCACTTTGCTTCATACACATTGATATACATATTGGCATGATTCATAAAGATAAAGAAAAGACTTTCTTATGCACGATGATGCTTTCTATGCACATTAATAGCTTATCTGGCATGATTCATAAAGATAAAGAAAAGACTTTCTTATGCAGGATTATGCTTTCTCTGCACATTAATAGCTTATCATTTTCAGTGAGTGTATGGTTAAATTATTATGCAGCTAGAAAACAGATGACGAAATGAATGTTGTTAACAAAAGAAACAACATTCTTTACATTCATGGTTGTCACACAAGAACCAACCATAACGAAAATGTCAGTTGTTATTCATGCATTTCATATCATGAAATGAATGTTGTTAACACAAGAACCAACATTCTTTATATTCATGGTTGTCACGCAAGAACCAACCATAAGGAAATGCCAGTTGTTACTCATGTATTTCACAGCCCGAAAATATTCATTGTTAAATAGACATCATCAATCAAAGCCAAAGTTTAGATGCCAAAAGTTCTTGAGAAGAGCCATACACGGTTGCATGAGGACATGTAACAAGTTCAGTTGGGGATTATGTTGGGACGCAGAAATGTCCCTTTTTCATCCACTTTATCTTTCGCTATTCCTCACATTTCATCGTCCCATTAACCTTTTATCATACCATTTCCATACATATATGTGGGTTTCACCTTATTATTTCCACTTTATTTATTATAAGTGAATTTATGATTAAATATTAGAAAATTAACATGTTTTTCACTAATATCACAAAGTATGGATGAGATTTGTAATGTGTAGGAATATGTGAAGGATTAATTCAAAGAAAATACTTCACGTATATCTCTTCCACCATTTCAAGGAGATAGCTATACAAAGAATATTCCAAGGAGAAGATTATGGAGATTTGGTTGAGAGAAATGTGGAGAATTTGTGAGAGATATGTGGAGGATTTGAAGGGATCATATCTTGTAATAATAGGAAAGTAGTTGAGTAAATAGTGGATCTCTCATTATGAGATGGTTATTTCCTTCATGTATAAAAGGGAGTGCTCTCTCTTCATTTCAATAATCTTAAATCTTAAATCCTATATTATCTTAGATCTTAGATTATCTTAGAAAATAGTAGATTGTAGAAGTTAGTCTTGACTTTGTAATATCGAGAAGGGAAATCTTAGTTTTGTTTATAATATTGGTTTTGATGCTTTCATGGTTTGTCATTGATTCTTGTGATGTAAATTAATATTTCTTGATTGTTAATGTGATCTCACATGTGTTGTCTTGTTGCTCTTCATATGTTGTCTTTATTTTTTGCAATTTACTTTGAACCGTGTGTTTCATCTTCCAGCATTAGATTAGCAATTTCCTTTTTCAGCTTAAGGGGAGTTAGATTAGATTATTCTTAGTTTCACAAGGGGTTAGATTAGCTTAATTTCACTCCAGTTCTACATATACTTTGCATGTGCTTCGCAAGCCTACGAACCTCGGATTGGAAAATTAAATGGCTTGGAAATTACTACAACGGAATTAGAACGACATTAATTCGGCCCAAAAAACTTCACTAAGCTTATCATCAAGTTGATGTGATATATCACTTTGAAATGATAACCTCAAATGCAAATAGAAAAAGATTAGATCTTACCGATTTGAGGTGTCCGTCTTGGTTCTAGAGCTCGCTAATCTAGGGTTTGTCATAGAAACCCTAATTTTCAAAACTTGGAATCTTTCATATATGATTGGATATAAATATATATCTCTTCAATTTGATTTGTCTAATGTACTCCTTTTCTGAAAATAGTGGAGGGAATCGCCCAGAACAAGAAGCCCTAATTTTCCAATTTCTTTTGCGGAAATGCTTGTTACTGTTTCGCTGGTTTCTCTGAAATTAATTCTTCTATGTGTCTAAAAATTTGCACTAAGGTAGCCTTGTGTGTCTCTGTTCCAACACCATAGGTTTCATTAGAACTGGCTTCACCCATTCGGACTTGTGATCATTTTCCCAAGGTGACCTGTTAGAGGACTCTTCAGCATACTGAAGTTGTGTGGACTGCCACGTCTTACTAGTTCATCTTATGAGTATGAAACTCAGACCACAGAAAGTACAGTATGTTTCCTTTTTGGAACATATTTATAAATTTCATTTGGACCTTTGTAGCCCAAGATATAGAAATTATCCCCAGGTGTCCTGTTTAGGGATGAATTCTGGAAGAGGTTGGAACCATAGCTTGGAAGGATCATATATCCCAGAATATAGCGAATATGAGGCTGAATTTTGGACACAAAATAAATAAATATTTTATATTTTGGATTTGAAATTTCCAGATCTTAAGACTTATCCAATATCAAAATATAGCGAATGTATCAAAACTTATCAGTTTTAGTATTTTATGGTTTTTCGAGCTCAGGGTCAAACTAGGGTTTGACTTTTTCAGATTTTCACCCAACCAAAAATATTGATCCAGGTCTCTAAACTTCAATTTTTGTAAGGATATCAATCCTATGCCGGGCTTACTCAAAAATTCCTTTTCAGAAAGAAGCCCTAATTTCCCGCACCAAAAACTCAAAATGCTCGGAATCGAATTCTGCTTCGATAGAAAGATGCACCCTTTAATGGAGAGCCAACCTGACATAATTTTGCTGATGGATTGTGGAGAGAGAGACTCAAAAGGTAAGAATCTCTAGATTCTATAGCTGCGCAATGTCTTCTTCTCACGTTAGATCTAATTCTATGTTAGATTTTTATCATTCAAGCTAGCATTACGATCTTAGGATCTTTAACTGAGAGAGTAACATGCACAACAATAAACAAAAGAGACAAGAGACACAAATAATTTTCCTCGGGGAAACCATAAAGGAGAAAACCCCGCAACTTCCTCAGAGATAGAATCAACACCAACAGTAAAACCTGAAAACATAAAGATGATCTCTCGACAGCAGTAGTCCCTCTCTTGTCCCAACAACTTCTACTCTCACTCATGCGCCTCAATGAGTGAGTGTGTGTGTGATAAATGGAGATGCTCACTCTCTATTTATATTCTTTCGTTCACTTGAAACCCACTCCAACATGTTGGCCTCACTTAACAATTACTTACTAGAGCTGACATCTCTAGGAGTGTGTAATAACCCTAGTGCCCCACAACTTGTGGGGAATTTTCCTCCTTCGACCAACAAGGAGGTTTATCCTTAACACAATGGTGGTGACTATTTCCCTGACTTACAATGAATCACCTAGGGTCGACTTCTCTAGGATAGTCTAACAACCCTAGGGCCCCACAACTACGGGGACTTAAACACTTGACAAATAGGAGGGTTACCCACAATGACTTGACATGACTTGTTTACATTATAGAAACTTTCCAGAATAAACATAGAGGTATGAGATGACTCAAATACATTACAGACACATCCCAGAATAAACATCGGGGTATGACATGACTCAAATACATTACATACACATCCCGAAATAAACATCAGGGTACAATACATAAGATATACGGATGAATACATTCTGAAGTTACAATTACATCAACAATAAGGTTATACAACATGTGACTAGATTTTTCCATAAGGTTTCACAACTACTCTAGACGCTAACGAATGCAGTAATTGACTCAAAGATACCACAAGAAGGAACATTGCAAAGAGCAGTCGAAGAAGACATCGACATAAAGGCGCGATAGGTGCATATTTTACCACATGTGATAATGATAGGAAATGAAGATGCAAATGCCACATTATGAGGGAATGACCTAATTGGTCTTGATTTGAAGGTTCTCCCAATGTCTATGCTGGCACACATTCATAACACAACAAGTGAGGAAATCAGGGATTGAGAAGAAACATCTCATGATCAAGTAGTCGGTTATAAACACAAAGTACAAAGCACTAAAAAGGAGCTTCAATGACTCAAAGAGTAACAAGAGGTCATAATAAATGAAAGAACAAAATATTTCATAGAAATACAAAGACTGAAGCATGCGGTCTCCATGGCTTGCGAAGAGGCATCCGAATTTATTCAAGAGATGCTTGTGGAACCAAAGGAATTGTAGTCAGGCAAAGTTGTTGTAGACCTTTGAAAGGAAAACAACGAGTTACAAGACACAACAATACCCTGAACACCTCCCAAACAAGATGCAAAAAGAAAAGAAGTGATTGAGGATGCAGCGACAAAGATCATGGAACTAGAGAGGAGTATTGGGTAATCACATAAGACATAACAAAATTTTGGGGGAATTTAGTACAAGATGACCAGTTGCATCAACTGAACATGCAACTTAGTGAAGTAGAATCACAACTCGAAGCATTAAGGGGATCACTGAAGATGATGCCTCCATTATATCAAGTAACAAAATCACTAGAATTGAAAGAACTACATCATCGGGTTAACAAGGAGCGCACAAGGAAGCAATGCATAACAACGCACTTGGATGAATTCACACTTTTCAAGAAGAATTCACATAATAAAATCGGTGCTTTCTCCGCTATCCTTTATAAATTATCAATAATGCTCACCCTAATTAGGGTTATGATGCACATATCCCATGAAATTTAAAGGTTCCTTTGGCAAGGAGGAAAACAAATGAAAATAAATTCCACTTAGTTAACTAGAACATTATTAGGGATCCAAAGGATATCAATGGGATGGGATTTAAAGAACCCTCCTTTATGAATGTAGTGATGGGAACCCAATGTTATTTGGTTGTTAATTACATATGAATTGGAATGGTGGAAAAAGTCTCTCGTTAAAAAATATCATGTTTAGAATTGAAAAATATGTATTAACAACCTTCCATACCCTAATAAAGTCTCATGTATTTGGGATCTGATCAAATTGATAGTTTGCATCTAGTTCAATCCCAAGTCCATTGCGGTTGTTGAAAATGGGAAGGATAAACAATGTAATGAGAAATATTTCTATTAAGTGATCATATATCTTCCACCCTGTGATAAATTGGATGAGAAATCAAGGGATCAATTCAACGTATGAAATTTTAGTTTGGTATTTATATGATATTCAATGAGTAGTATGCTCTCTCACACCTCCTTGAAATATGTCTCTTTTGGTTCATGTTATGTTTTCCCACACTTAGGGATGTACACCCCATCTAATGTATTTGAACATAATTCTAGAATATGGGGAAAATTTGGAAACATTGTGAATAAAGGATATCAAGCTCATCTCTTATCCATTATGCACTCTCCTATATCAAGCATCTAGAAGCAAATATGAACAAGGGATGGAATCCATAATTGAATAACATTTTCTAGACAATGGTACACAACAAAATTATTACAAAAAATGATCTCCATTAGTGAGGGATAAACAAAACATCCTAGCATGTTTTGTGTAGATCAAGCATCAAAACCTATCGAAATATATTTTTCAAAAGAAACTTTACCAAGAAAGTGTGGCAATATAGAAATTTGTATTTCAAGAAATTATTTCCAAATTGAATTCCCCCAACAACTAGATAAGAGGAATTAAAAATAGAGGGTCATTTACTACCAATCCAATCCTTAATAGATGTTGGAATACCTACCTAAATATACATGTTAGAAAGTATGTCTAACAAGTAGCAAAGCTATTTTTCAACAAGAATTGGAACCTTTAAGTTGCACAATAGCCAAATCTCAAAGGCTAAAGGAAATGTGATTAGAACCAAAGAATAAAAAGGTCATCAATATTACTTGTAATATGTTGAGGATAGGGATTGGTTAAGAAATGTCATCTTAGACTTACTAATCGAGAATTAGGCTGTCCAAACAACAATGATGGAAAATAAGGAAGACATAGGATGTGTTTAAATAATGGTCATCACAAAAAAATTAGCAAACATTATTATTTGAGAGAGAAACTAAATGAAATATAGGGGTGGAAATTCTAGGAGATCAATTTTTATGCTCGAGAAACTCAAGAACAAAGTTTCAGATGAGAATTACGTATCAGATAAACAAGAAAAATATTATGACCTTTTACAAGGAAATATGGTTGCAATATATTCAAATATTAGAAATTTGAGTGTCCTCAACTATTCCTCAATCATTATCCAATTCAAGAAAATGCATCCTCCAAATTATTGATAAGCTCAACAAAATCAAGAAAGAAATTCATAGGTTCAAGGGAGATGCAATTCCTACAGTCATGTCCCCTCCCATCACTCAAACCCACAAATGAAACATGACTAATGTATGGGGTGTTATAATTAATCCACATGACCATATTATGAATTTATTAACATTTAATGTATGTGCAAATTCATATTAAACATACACAACATAATCAAACTCTATCAATGTACACACACACATCATGCTTATACTAGCATGTACTTATCACAAACATACCAATAAAACCACACATATAAATAAATTCATGTTCATGTTATTCATAGGCATCTAATTGAACAATTCATACAATGTCAACCCATTCAATATAACAAAATTAACAATCATTCATAACACATAAATTAGGCATAGTTAGAGAAAATAATAAACACTTATCTTTTAAATGAAATTTCCTGAGAAACTGGCTATGGGAGAGCAATGTTCCACCCAACCGTAGGTCTCTATTTAACCTATATTGTTTCAGATGATAAACATTCAATCTAAGTCAACACACAGTTGGGCTTGTCAATAAATTAGGGAGGCAGGGAAGGATATAGATAATTGAGTGAGCTTAACATCATAGCTACATGCATCTCTATTTGTCTTTAGACAATCTTGGAACCCACAACAAGAATTCCCCCTTCTCTTCTACAGAGTCCCTCAAGCACCCCTACCTCCAGTTATCTTCAGGGTGGGCATAGAAAAGTACAAAAATAAACTTATAGAGTTTCTTTCATTTAATAAGTTTATTAATCAATTCGTACATGTGGTCCAACTCATGCTTGGATCCACCCTTGGATTTTTTTTCCAGTTCTCTCCATGTGATTGCCAATCACAAAATTCCACTTTCGAGATTCCAAATCTGGGTCTTCGTATTGAGTTTTGGTCTTTTGCGAATCTAAATGTCACCCCAAGTTTTATATCTATGGATTCCCCACTTGATTTCACTCCTCACGTGAATTTTTGGGTGTTTTTCACAAATCAAAATGTGGATTCTTTCCAAGTTGTGATTTCTTTAATTTTCACTATTGAGAATACATAGCAAGATTGAAATTGACATCTGGTTGTTCAATAATGGACTGGGGATGATATAAAATGAATTCCCATGAGGAAAAATGACTTATCGGTCAAGTAAACCATGCCCATACTCAACCAAACGAATTTCTAAGTTTTGACCATGTTCCATTAATTTCATGAGTTAATTTCTGAGCTACTATATTACAAAATTAGTAAATGTCGGCATAGGTAGTCAATATGGTTTCTCAAGATTAAATTTGGAAACATAGGGCTCAATCCCACAACCCCTCACCTCTCCCTAGTGGATACACACAACCCCCTCATTATAGTTCCTTCTGTATACAACTTTTAATATTCTATTTGAATTAAAAATATTTACATGCTTTTACAATTTTCCATAGCTTACTAGAACATGGATAAAGAAATATAAAATACTTTCCTTTTAAAAGTAGACTATTCACGATTGTGGCCTTGTCCTTGAGGTCCATGCTAGGAATCGAACATTGCATATACCCAATATTTACATCTAAATCCAATGCATTATAATATTCAAAATGGGGGTGTTACACCTACATATCTCAAGGAATTTCAACAAGGAAATTGTTTCATATGAAAATCTTGCCTTTGGATTGGAAAAAGGTTTTCTAGAAAAAATCGGTAGGATCTTCTTACATCCCCTAGGTTTATACCCTCCAATGTTAAATGCATGGAAAATGAAAACAAGAAGACAACATATCTGGAGTATCGGTATCTATGTGAGGAAGAATAAGGAATTTAGTCGAGATTTGCCTCCACATATGTTAGAGTTCCTAGAAAGGAAAAAAATTGAAACATGGAGTTCCCTTTAACAAATGCAAGGGGGATTTTGGGTCATGAAACCATTCAGGGAATCAAGAATAGTTGGGCTCAAGGTCAATTTCTTTGCTATATATAACACTTTTAGGTAAGCCTCCATAAGTTTCTCTAGTGAATCGTTGTTTTTGTGGTTGAAATTTGTCTTTGGGTTCAGTTTTGGGAGAATTGGTACCCATGCGGAGTTGTTTCCTTCCTCTCTTTGTTTATTTTTACCTTACTCTCTATCTATAACTATTGAAGAATCAAAGTACATTGGTTCTCTCTACAACTCTTTGAATGATATTTGAGTTCTTTGACTTCATCAATCTATCAATGTTAGTGGTTTTGAATTCATACTTGGATGTTAGTCATATTGATCTTTGGCTCATATTATCCATATTCACTTTCTTTGCCTAGGGTTTTGTGAGTATTAGTAAGTAGTGAAGGCTTCATGGTCATACCTTATGGGCTCCCTGTATTTTATTAGCGTGCTCTTTGATTGGAATTACCTAGGAACTTGATTCTATTGGTTCTCTATTTGACTAGTCTTTAGCTTCATGACTGAGTCTCATTCAGTGTTTTCAATTTCAAGCTTAGATTTTATGCATGTTCTGTGGTCCATATTATCCTTTTTTATTATGTTATTTTAGGATTTTGGAATTGTCATTTGGGAAAAAATATTCCCCTATGAACCTTTGCACACATCCCCTATTTCCTCTTCAATTATAAAATATTTGGTTTGTCCTATGACATTCCAAACCCACCCTATAAAAGGGCTCTAAAATTTTCATGGTTGAACAATTTTACATGTGGTTCCTTTTGATATTTGGGCTACAATTTAATGTTTTGCTAAAATTATGGACAATTATAGTCATTAATCCTATCAAAGAAACATTCATGAAGAATATGAAGGGTTATTCGATGCCATGAGGACTTCACATATGGGAACACGACTTACATATTATTTGTCACTTCTAAATTTCATGAATTGGAGCACCATAGGGTTTCATAGAATTAAATTATGATGGATAACTTGGTTAGAACTAAGAGACAAATGAATTCTTTAGAGGAACGATGTGCTATGTTAAAATCCATGGTCATAAATATTATTTCAAGGGTTCTCTCTCCTCAACCTCCAATTTAATATCTCTAAACATGGACAAGCAATGATCTCATCCTCCGAGCCAAGCCTAGGATGAGTCTATGAGCAAGATTGTTTTATATAAGTTTTGTAGATTCCAATGAATTGTAATTTTTCTTTATGTTTAGGAGTCTTTTTTAGAGTATACTCTATTAGGATTCTTTAGGAATCATTTTATCAATATTGTAAGAAATGCCATACATATTTATATCTTAGAATTTTTATAACGATATAGAGTATATATCTTTTGAATAACTCTTTTTAATCATAGTTGTGGACTTTGATTGAGGCTTATTTTAATGCAAAATTTATTCTTTTAATATTAAAAATTTAATAATTATATATTTTTTTATCATTTTTTCCAAAGGTCCAATAATCTAGCATTGATTTCAATAAGGGTAATTATCATTTTAATAGCCATTACATAGGTTCTCTCTTATTTTTTAAATATTTAACAAAAATCCTAAATAATGCAACTTAGTGTCCAATATATTTTTTGTGGTGATGATTACATTTCAATCTACCCTATTAACACTTCCTATAATTTTAAAGCAAAACTACAACTTCATAAGAATATTCATAAGACTTATATTTTAAAAACAAACAAAATATAACATACATATATACTGAAATTAATTAGTTCAATAACATAAACTACACTAACATAAAAAAAAAAATTGAAATTTTCATCACTTAATTTTACAATATGATTTCAAAAGTTAGCATATCTAATAAACTCAATTATTTGAAAGACATCTTTCTTTATATTTATTTTCAAACATAAAAACTGCATTGCTATTTATTCATCACTTCATTATGCATACTATCACATATATATTTCAAAAAACAACATACCAAAAATAATTTATTTCATGTTTATTTTCAATTGTAAAAAGTGTGAAATTATTTATTCATCAATTCAATATACATGCATATGTTAAAAACAATTTAGAAAATGAGTTAATATCCATTACTTCAAATGCCATTTAACAACTATACCAAAAGATATTGATATTTCATTGAAATAAATAACAAATTTACATTAAAAAAAACATAAATTATCTCCACCTTTTTTTGCATGAAGTGAATGCAATACCAACACACAAACATAGATGTAAATTAAATATAAAAAATACTTAAAATTCAAGATGTCTTTCTCGTTTTGTTTTGTCCAACTAAAATAGTGAAAGCAAACTACAAACCTTTCACCATTAAATTCAATATCAACAATTTCAAAAATCAAAAGGCCATGCAACTAACATGATACCTTTTCAAATACCATAAAGCCACCTAACTTGAAAATGAGGTTATCATCCCATTAAAAGAAAACTACAAACATTCCACTATTAAACCAAGAACAACCAACATCTTTTCACTATTAAACCTAGCACAACCATTTCAAAGATCAACTAACTTCTAATGAGGTTGTCATCTCCTTGAACATAGTATGGATTTGGGGGATCATGCTTATGTTTATCTTTATATCTTATAATAATGATGTAAGACCATTCGGACTTTTTTCTATATATTTTTCACGGAGCAACCTTGACCTGTGGATTTATAATAACTCTGCAAGTCAAACAAAAATATTCTAATGAGTAACAATCATAAAACATTCCATGCAAAAATACAATAATAAAAATAACTTAAATTGTAAAAAATAATATTAATAAATTCAGTTCTAATTCAAAATATTTTATTATTGTTATGTCTAATTACATTTAAAAACTAATAATTTTTAAATTTGATTTAAAATTAATATAAAATAAAATAATTCTTGTAAAAAATATTAAAAATATAAATTTTGGTAAAAATAATTATAATTTTTATTAATTAAAATACAAAAATATTACACTTATGACTTATAATTTATCACATATACATACTTTTTATTGGGATTTGAGTTTATCTTTTTCTATTCATATTTGGTCCATCCATACCCATCATCAAATTGACCATTTATTTTTATAACTAATACCTCATATATCTTATATATAATCTTATAATTTCAAAACCATACAATAAGATAATATATTAGCTATTCATACATATCCTATAATCTCAATTAAATCACACCTACATTTTATATCCAACTTATGTATGATCCTGTAATCTAAAAACATGTATACATATATCATAAAACTAAAAAAAAAAAAGGTGCTGTAAATACTACCTTGGCATTGGCTTTGAGTAGTAGGCCATGGAAGTTCGCTTTGAGGTTTCCCTTTGCAACGATGAGGATGCTTATGCAGAACAATTCAATTTAACAATAATTAGCTAAGTAGCCTCTTTATTTATTTATTTACATATATATGTTTTTGTTGAATAATTTAATTTAATAATAATTAATTAAATAACCTTTCTATATATATATTTATTGATTATTATTTTCAAAATTTTATCTAGTTTATACAATCTTAACCATTTGTATTTGTAATTTTAAATTTTTTTCTAAAATTCTAAACCAAACATTCAAAAATAATATAAATATAACTATAATAATATCAAATATAAATATATCTCTATCTATAGAAACTTTCATGCACTTCTTGATACACTTCTCTTTTATCAAGATCTTCTTCAAGCAAACCAACTCCAAATGTTGAGGTTTACGTTGATTATGAATATCTCCATCATATAATCTTCCTCCTCGTTTTGCAATTTGCCTTTCTACACCTATAA
>LPNX010150881.1:110734-172624 GCA_001517045.1 Pseudotsuga menziesii | reverse complement strand
GTTGAGTGCTCCCAACTGTAGTGATTGAGCTGGTTGCAAGAAATCATTGTGACTGAATTTTGGGCAAAAATCCCATGTGTTCCTGCACTAGCACAGAAGTAAAGGGTTCAAACCCGTGGTTGAGGGAATTGAAGAATAGAAGACCCGAAGTTCTTTTCCTGTACTGTGTTTTGAATCTCATATCAAACCAAGATAGAGATGGGGAAGATAAGAAGAATCAAACTATACAAGGAAAGGAAATTCAACTTTTTTTATTGCACACTTGTATGCTGTGGCAAAGTAGATGCCTGAAGAAGTTCATCTAGATTTGCAGCCAATTCCAGTTTTCTCAAGTAAGGATTATGAATTTTGGTCTATTAAAATGAAGACTGTACTTCCTACAGAAGGGGTTATTTAATTTTGTTGAAAATGAATATAATGAACCTTATGATGAGGCAAGTGACGCCTCTTCTCTGTATCTCATTCGTGAAGCCATGGAAGACAATGTTTTTCATGTTGTTGTTGTTGCAACCAGTGCTAAAAAATGCCTTGGAATGTTTGAGAAGAGAATTTGGTGTAGGGGGGCAACAACAATGTGTTACTAGGTGTTGAGCAAGGTGTTGAATCTTAGAATATTGATGTAGCTGTCATGGACAGTGCTGAGAATTGTAATGAGGGTACTGAACATCCTGCTAAAGCAGAAGAAAATGATAATGATGAAAACGTAAAGAATAAATATGGAGAAGAAAAGGGAAACAATGGAGAAATGTCCTTGATGACAAATGATTGCATCTTTATAAATGCTGCAACACTATATAAAGAACATTTCGAAGTTGATGAGAAAGTTGTTGATGGTCATGAGCTACAGCACTATGAACCTCATGAAGATGTTAAATATTTGGATAATTTTCCTAATAATAATTTTGGTGTTGAAGCACAAGCAATAGAAGAAAAGTTAGCAGAAATTTCAAAAGCTAAAGATGAAATTGAAATTGAAGAAGGACCAATCTATGATGAAAATTTTCTAAGTGAAGATGAGTTGATTGAAGTTAGGAAAGAAATGGAATTGATTCTAAAAATGATGAATTGTTAACCAGATTTACTTTCTGTTGAAAGTAATGCAGAAGACAATGTTGTAGATGTTACTGAAATAGTGAATATTTGGACAACAATAGAAGTTGGAGAAAAGTTTGAAGAAAATTCAGAAATGAGTTAAAGATGATGAAATTCCTTATACAGAAAATGATGAAATTCTTGAACAATAAATTCAAGAAATTTTGAATTTTACTATCAAATTGAAATTGGCAGAAGGAAAGATGTATGGAGAAGCAAAGACTGTAGACCAAGATGAAATCAAATTAACAGCAGGAAGTATAGTGGGAGAAATTGAGGCAGAAATGAATATGCATGAAGATGTGTATGGTAGCATTGAAGCTATAAATAATGAAGATGCCATGAATATTTCTGAGCCGAAGAGATTCTGCATTATCTAAAGTTGATTTTGTAGCAGGAAACTATTAAACAAGTTGAAGCCTTTAGGATACAAATGGTATAACTTTACAATAGTATAACTAAAAAGTTATGATTACAGCAAGCAGAAAACCATTGAAAACTTTGATGATGTTGATGGAAGAATGAGGCCAAAGGAGGTTGAAGATTGCATATTTCGAAAATCAAAGAAAACAGTGCAGCTGAAAAAGAAAGTTAAAATGAAGAAGCCAAAGCACAACTCGTTCAAAGTTTGGGGACTACCAAGATGGAAAGGAACAAATGTTTCACATTTCAGTTGTATATGTTTTTGAACCATTTTAAATTTTGCAAAGCAGAGCTTCAGTCACTTGAATTAAAAATGTGTATGTAAATAGAAGCATTACTAAATGGTGTTAGTTAAATGTTTAGTTGTACATTCAGAAAATTATTGTTCTTATACATTTTGTAAGTTTTGAAGGAGACTCTGGTTATAATTAAGGGAGAGTTTGTTGGCATTAATTACAGCCAACCTCCCTCTCCGGTCTCCTATCAGATCAATTGTGAGTTGTATACTTCAGTAGCTGGGCAGCTATTGTTTCACTAACATCAATGTAACTAGAGTCTTGTTATCTAAGCCTCTAGATAAGGCTCTATCCTTCCAGTTGTAGAAGTGTCTCGATAACACGAATCTGCCTATCTAGAAGAGTCTAGATAGGGCATGCTTTGCTTATATTAGAAGTAGGAAATGTGTGCATAGAACAAGAACTGGGAGATGTAAATGTAAGAGAGATGTGGTAAAAAAGTGAGATGTAATGGCTGTAAATGTTAATGTTTTTGGTTCCAGTATGATTAAAGAATAAACTATTAAGTTTTGTGTCTGTAAATATATCTTGTTTAAATTTTGTTTCTGGTTTTGTAATGCCATAAGATATTTTAGCCTATCTATGCTTCCGCCAACGCCTTTAAAAATGATATAGTTTAATCAAATAAACAAGAACGAAACATTGTATGTTTTTTTCTATTTTTCCCACCTCACAGAACCTAGATTGAAAAAGGAAAGCACAAACAAGTGATTGAAAATATCATCAATCTCATCCTAGTTGAGACATAAGATTTTCTTCATCAAACTAAGCCGCAAAAATACTAGTACAGAATTGGCAAACCCGTCCCAATTACTTCCAATCCTAGTTTTCTTATAGTTTTTTTTAACTCCTAGATCGATATATGGACACAATTGAGCTACTACAGGATAACTAAAGAACTACAACATAAAGCATTATATTCCTCGGTATACAACACTTGCATAGGAAAACACAAGGAACATAAAGATATTACTACCTTTACATAACTGGGGTTACCCTTCCTTGAATTAGCCATGCACCAGCTTAGCTAGGTCTGGGTATACCACCCACAATCATCACTATTAGGAGGTTCCACCAACAGGAGGGATTTGAACTGACAGCTCGTGGGTGATCCATTGATTGGTAAAAAAAAAATTCATAGAACGGCTGTAAGAAACGATCAGGAAACGAAACTATTTGGGTTTTTCTAAAAAACGGTTTTAAGACTGGACAAACAAGAACGCGGTTTTTCGTGCGAGGATCTAAGTCTGTGCAGGCGTCTAACTGTTTAGCTAGAACTTCAACCTACACATTCAACTGAACTAACTCACTCGACAATAGGATTTTCTAAACCCCCGAAATTTAAGCAAACTATGAAATATTTCCAAACAATACAAATTTCACCAAACTAACTGACCTGCACATTAGAAGCAGCTGGAAAATCGACTGTCTGCACCTTCGAAATATCGGGAGAGTCGAGCTGAGCTCCATTCTGGTGTTTGTGTATTATATCGATAGTAAGCCATCACTAAAGATAGCAGTAGCAATATATTTTCAAAAAACGATCACAAGAATATATATTTTTTCAACAAGATCACCTAGATAGTGCTTGCATCCCTATTTTACATAATTAGTATGGGATATATATAGATACATGAATTACATCTTCAAGAAAGGTAATTGAATCATATTTTAATGGGTCACATGATTAGTGCAAATTTTTCAGCAAAGATATATAAAATACCACCCAGATATTAAGAGGATATATTTCAATAAAAACACATGAAAGTCACCAAGATACTACCAAAATAGCTTTCAACACATATCACAAAGATACCTTTTTAACAAAGATACATTTGTAAAAAAAATTACAAATATATTTTTCTAGCAAATATCACAAATACCACCTAAATACCACCTAAATACTTTATGGAGTTCTAACTAAAAAACCAAAAAGAGACATAACAAATAGTTAAACATACTACTTTTCATATCAACCCAAAGCATAAGTCTTCTTTATGACATTCAAAAATCCGTTATACATCAACTAATAGTAATCAATGTATGCCACTAACCTAAGCCAACTGAAATCCTACATCAGTTATCATGCACACATCAACCTTACACACATTGATCCATCTTACATCAACTCATAATAGGTGGTCGATATATTAATCATACACCAATGTAAACCAATGACAACCATACATGCATCAATTTACCGTACAAACATCAATGATAGTACACCAATAAGAATACATCAATCATTTCAACTTAGAGAAACTAAATACAACCTAATCTAATCTTCATCACATCCAATACCATAAGCATGGATTAATCCCTCATTAAATCACCACCTACCATTATATATATATACCATTATCATATATATAAACTTTTTATTCATCAATTCAATATACATGCACTTGTTAAAAAGAATAAATAGCAAATGAATTAATATCCATTACTTCAAATGCCATTTAACAACTACACTAAAAGATATTAATATTTCATTGAAATAAATAACACATTTATATTAGAAAAAACATAAATTATCTCTATTTTTTTTTGCATGAAGTGAATGTAATACCCACACATAAACATCTATAAATTAAAAATAAAAAATACTTAAAATTCAAGATGTCTTTCTAGTTTTGCTTTGTCCAACAAAAACAATGAAATTCACCATTAAATTCAATATCAACAATTTCAAAAATCAAAAGGCCATGTAACTAACATGATACCTTTTCAAATACCATAAAGCCACCTAAATAACTTGAAAATGAGGTTATCATCCCCTTAAAAGAAAACTACAAACATTACAACCAACATCCTTTCACTATTAAACCAAGCACAACCAACATCTTTTCACTATTAAACCTAGCACAACCTTTTCAAATATCATAAATCCATGGAACTAACTTCAAATGAGGTTGTCATCTCCTTGAACATATTATGAACTTGGGGGATCATGATTATGTTTCCGTTTATATTTTTTAATAAATGATGTAGGACCATTGAGACTTTCTTCAATATATCTTTTCACGGAGCAACCTTGACTTGTGCATTTATAATAACTCTTGCAAGTCAAAAAAATATTTTAATGAGTAGTAATCATAAAACATTCTATGCCAGAATACAATAATAAAAATAACTTAAATTGTAAAAAATGATATTAATAGATTGAGGTCTAATTTAAAATATTTTATTATTATTATGTCTGGTGGCATTAAAAAAAATTAAATTAAATTTGATTTAAAGTTAATATAAAATAAAACATTTTTTATAAAAAAACATATTAAAATAATTAAAATGTAAAAATATTATACTTATGGCTTATAATTTATTTATGACTTATAGATTCCACTTTATTTTTTCTTGTCTATATTTGGTCCATCCATACCCATCATCAAACTGACCAATTGTGCTCACAACCAATACCTCAGATATAATCCTATAATTTAAAAACCATACAATGAGATAATATATTAGCTATCCATACATATTCAGTAATCTCAATTAAGCCACAGCTAGGTTTTATAATGAACTTATGATCATGTAATTTCAAAACCACACCCCTAGATTTTATAACAAACAAATGTACACAGATATAATATAATTGAAAAAGCATACCTTGGCAGTGAGCAGCAGGCTTCGATGGAGTCCGCTCCGAGTGAAGTGATGATTCTGTCTGAAACATTATCACTTTTAAAAGTGGATAAATTCACTGGATGGCCCATTGACGCTACTTGATTGGACGTTGAGGTTGCCCTTTGCAACGATGTTCCTCCTGAACAATTCAATTCATCAATAATTAACTAAGCAGCCTGTTTATATATATATATTTATTGATGTTTGGTTAAACAATTCAATTTAACAATAATTAATTAACTTGTTTATATATATATTTATTGATTAGTATTTTTAAGATTTTATCTAGTTTATAAAATCATAATAATTTGTATTTGTAATTTTAAGAACTTTTCTGAAATTCTAAACCAAACTTTCAAAACTAATAACATAAATATAACTAAAATAATATCCAAATATAAATATATCTCTATATGTACCTGTAATTTGCAAACTTTCATGCACTTCTCTTTTATCAAGATCTTTTTCAAGCAAACCATCCACTCTGAATGTTGTACCAACATTTGGAGGTTTAGGATGATTATGAATATCTACATATTCAATCTTTATTGTCTTCTCATTAAGAAGGCGTATAATCTTCCTCCTCGCACTGCAATTTGCCTTTGTACACATGTAATAATCACAAATATACTCTTCCTCCTCGCTTGTTCGACCGTACGTGCTCCAACGATACCCATCTTCAAATTTCTCAGTCAGCGTGTCCTCACAAACTTTATGTGTTGAATCATTCTCAGGAGTTGATCGTTCACCAATCAAACTTGCTGTTATTTCTAAAGTATCATTCGCAGGAGTTGATGGCTGAAAAAAACATTCCCTAGTTTTATAAACTTAATGACATATATCTCTATGATTTATGATTGATAAAAAAAAATAATGACAAGACCCTTTTTACTACTGCATCATATATATGCAACATCAAATCATATATAAACTATAACATATTATAAAATTCATCATATATAAACCAGTTTAGATGGTAGAATTTATAGAATTGAAATAGAAAAAAAAGTATTTACATTCTGAATTTTTCAATAAACATGAGTCTTCTGGTTCAATTCCAGAGAATGATATATATATATATATATTGCCACAAAATCAAAACCATGAAACAAAGAAGTACCCTTAAACCAACATCAAAACATCAAAATATCTATTTATTTGAAAGAAAGAATATATAAGTTTTTTTAATTTAACTTATAACAATAACAATATATATTAAATAAAACCTTTTGACATATGAAAAATTATTTCTGGTAAAATGGACAACTTATTGTAAATAAAATCCTAAGCTTATCCACTATATATGTGAACAAAACATAGATCACTTATTTGGAGGCTTCTTCTTAGACACCTTAGGCTTTTATAAGTAATCACTATGCACTCATGGTTACTATACTTACTATACTGTGAACAAAACATAGATCACACACCGTAGGCTTTTATAAGTAATCACTATGCATTCACGGTTAGTTGTGACAAACCAAGTCTTTATAATAATTTCTACTACATTTTAAAGAACTCCTATGGTACATTTTAAAGAACTCCTATGTGTCCACATAGGTTATGCTACCAACTCTTTGTTTGGAGAATGCACAATCAGGTCATTTGGGAGGCTAGATCATTGTCTTGCTGGTTTGAAAGCAATAGTCTGGCTCCAATCATATGCTACTATTAATTCATTGGTTGTTCGCCAGGCATTGTATGTTATTTGGATGGAGACCAGCACAAAGGTTTTTGTGGAGGTGGAATGGTGATGAGATTGAACTAGTCTCTAAAGCCTTAGAATCTAACACCAAAGAAGAGTTTCTTGCACTCGAGGTCTTAATGTTTTTATCTAAGGAAAAGGAAATAATGCCCCTACTATTTTTGGGGATTCTAAAGTGATAGTGGATTGGGCAAAAGGCAGGAAACCATGCACAATCAAGCTTCATCATTGGATCAAAAGGACCAAGGACCTCATTACTAATTTTCAGCAAATCATTTTCTCTCATATCTTTAGGGAGCTGAACTCTGAAGGGGACTCATTAAATCCAAACAAGCCATTGGAATTAGAATTGAGTCCATTGAGTGGGCATTGTTTCATGAGGGAACGAGATTAGAGCAAGACTCTCTAAACATTAGTTAGCCATAAAACTTGCTCCATAAACAGTTTGAAAGCCCTATAATGTTAACCTAGTCATATGATATGCAAGTTATGTTTGAAGATAATGGAATTGCTAGATCTGAATATAGGTTTCAATATGAGGATTTGAACAAAATTTACTCACTAAAACTTGTTTGTATGGCACAACTTTATATAATATAAAGTTGAATTTTCTGTGTGAAAAAAACACATTGAACAACTACCATTGCTTTCCAAACAAAACTATGAACAACCGCCTTTTATTCATAAACAAATTTACACACCATTGAATAAAATGACAGATGCAAAAAGAGCATTGGACAAAAAGTATGAGAGATTGCTAAAAGGGCATTGGACACAAAGAATGAGATATTCGAACAAGGTTGTTTGAGTCAAAAGGAGTGGTATTGTGAAGTAAAGAAACTAAGTCTGCAGGCATTACACATGGATAATTTTTATAACATGTGGTATTAGGATGTAGATGGACCTAGCCATTCTAGTTGTTAATCTTTTCATTAAACTATCAAATTCATTAAACTAACAAAGCTAGTGTTTATTAGTTTTCAACTATGTTTCCAAATCATAGCTTTTTTTAATAAAGTTTATCTTGTTAAAGTCAGGTAAATTAATGATAATAATTATTTTTGGATATGCTCTAATGAATTATAAGTTTTTGTAAGTAGATGCAAACTTTTCCTTTGCATTTAGCCTTCATCCACATAGATCTAGTGAGGTGAGTATGGGTAAGACCCCCTAAGCTAGCTTTTGTAAGTAGATACAAACTTTTTCTTAGCATTTAGTCTTCATCCACATAGATCTAGTGAGGTGAGTATAGTTAAGACTCTCTAAGCGGAAAGGCCGTTCTAATCCAGCTGATACCAAAAGTTCTAATCTAGCTGATACCAAAAAGGTTAGTGTTGTCTACCACTTTGCAAACAAAAAAAAACTTAATGGGAATTAGCATTTAGACATCAACCACATAGATTCAATCACCCACATAGATCTCACTAGATCTCACTAGGTAGAGTAAGTCAACTAAATTTATGTTCCTAAGGATTAATTAACTCAATAGAAATAGGATTTTGTTAAATACTATCATTTTAACTTTTATTTCCAAACAATATCCAATTTCAATAAATTATGTTATAGGTTAACTAAATATCAAAAGAAATTTGTCAATATACTCTAAAGGATCTGAAGTGTAAGCATATACAAACGCTACCCTAGCATTTAGCCTACACCCACAAAAAACCTAGATATATATCTAAATGTTTAGCTTATTTTCTATGAAAATAAGACCCTAGAAATTTGAGCAAACTATGAAATAAAAACAATGGATGGGTACTCTTTATTTCCAAACAATACAAATATCACAAAATCAACTGACCTGCACATTAGAAGCAGCTGAAAACTCGACCATCTGCACCCTAGAAATATCGGGAGAGTCGAGCAAGGAGGCGGGACTCAAACCGCGCGGTATTTTCAACAAACTGAAATCAGGTGTTGGCATAGGCGGCGACTGCGTGTTTTCAAATTGGGTGGTATTCAGTTGCGGAATAGATCCGCCCGTCCTTGCATATAAGCGTTCAACCAAACTGCTGAAAGCACCATTTGTCATACTGACTGGTTCAAGCTGAGAGATGTTTCTAAACACATTACAAGCAGCTGAAAACTCGACGTTCTGCACCTTAGAAATACCGGGATAGTCGAACAAGGAGGCGGGACTCAAACCGCGCGGTATTTTCAACAAAGTGGAATCAGGTTTTGGCATAGGCGGCGACGACATGTTTTCATATTGGGTGGTATTCAGTTGCGGAACAGATCCCCCTGTCCTTGCACATAAGCTTTCAACCAAACTGCCTCTGAAGCCACAATTTGTCATAGTGACTGGTTCAAGCTGAGAGATGTTTCCAGGCCCATCACAGCTTTCAACCAAACTGCCTCCTAAACCCCCAATTGTCATAGTGACTGGTTCAAGCTGAGAGATGTTTCCAGGCCCATCACAGCTTTCAACCAAACTGCCTCCTAAACCCCCAATTGTCATAGTGACTGGTTCAAGCTGAGAGATGTTTCCAGGCCCATCACAGCTTTCAACAAAACTGCCTCCGAAACCATTATTTGTCATACCGACTGGTTCAAGAGAGATGTTTCCAGGCCCATCGCAGCTTTCAACTAGACTGCCTCCGAAACCACCATTTGTCATACCCACTGGTTCAACAGAGATGTTTCCGGGCCCAGTGATGGCCACACCATATAAAGGGTTTGGAAAATTAGATGCAGTACTGTTATTATCATTCCAAACATTCCCCAAAGCTGAGCTCCATTCTCGTGTTTGTGAATTATATCGATAGTAAGCCATCACCGAAGATAGCAGCAGCAACACAACAAACATAAAATGGATTGGGCGCTGAAGATAGCAGTAAACATAAAATGGATTAGGCGCTGAAGATAGCAGTAGCAACACAACAAACATAAAATGGATTGGGCGCTGAAGATAGCAGTAGCAACACAACAAGGAGCTGTTTAAATACTATTATTTAAACTATTATTTAGGTCGGACATTGGTTGGTTTTGACCTGGAATTTTATTTTCGAAAATTTGAATTTAATCATTTTTTAATGACATAAACAGATTTAGACTTTAATCGTTATAAGTAGGAATTTAAATATTTTTAATCTTACCAAAAAAATCAAAATTTTCTAATTATTATGTTTAAAATAAGACCAAAAAATTAAGTACACCCCTAAAAATTGGTACACTTACACATAACATAACTATAAATGTAAGTGTACCATTATTCACGGGTGTAATAAGCATTCTTACAATCCTAGTTTTAATTGTTGTTTGTTGTTATTGTAATAAATCTTAGTAATGTACAACCTTAGTGGGCCTAACGGTTAAGAGCATGTGTGTCAGAGGTTCAAAGAGGGGTAGGGTATGTACACCTATGTACACTTGTGGGTGACCTTAAATATATATTATTATTATTATTAATTTGGATTTGTTGAGGTTTATAGGTTTTTAATTAATTTTGTTTAAAATTTGATTAAAATTTTCAAAAAGTTTATTAATCAAAATCTTGGTCTAATAAAAAATTTTAGACGGTTGGTTAGATTTATTTATTTAAAAATAAAATTTAATAATAAAAAATTGTAATTTGATAAAAAAAAATATATTTATAATAATATTAATGAGGAAAAATCCAAATCATATAAGGTTTAGAATAAAATGGTTACATATAGAAAAGACAATACACTTTCTCATCTATTATAAGGTTTGTGAAAATTGATTAGCCTTAGTGTTTGTCAATTAATTGGTGGATGGAAAATGTGTACATTTCCGTGTAATTTTGATTTTTTTTTGGTATGTTGCAAAGATTAGTATCACATCTTGGGAGATAAGATGGACTCTGGGTTTCATATGTTGTCTATATTAAATTATGTCTAAGTGAAATTTTCAATAATTAACGATTAATGGGAATCCTCATGAGTTTTCCCTTCAAACTTTGGAATGTGGAAAGGTAATTTAATCGAAACCAGTGGCCAAGTGAGATTGTGGTGCACAGGGTCATTCATGAGTTTCGATAAGTCTAGAAAGTTTAAAGTTGCTAGAAATGGTAATCGGGGCCGAGACACAGATTGGAATTGTAGAGTCTTGGGCAAGGAAGTTCTCGGACGAGCATTACCAAAAGAGAGGTTGTGGTTTCCCCAATCCACCGACTGCGAAGGACTAGCAATGTTTTAAAAGGGATTCCACTCAAAGGCCAAAGGATTACTGACGTGAGGTGTGTTGTACTGTGTTCAACTGATTCCAACTGATGTTGGTGTTGCAGATACAGGAACAATGATTCCCCTAGTGAAAAGTGAGAAACGAGAGATACCAAAAGGTGCGACCAACACTTAACTAAAAGTATGAAAGCTGAAACTTGAAAAGTGGTTTGGGATTCTAGATGACACCCAACCATAAGTAGGCGAAGGACCTACATAAGGAGTAGATGGAGGAATGTCTCCCCCATACCACAGAAGGTCTTGAACGAATGAATTTGAACCACTAGGACCACTTTATATGTTTTGAAAAAACAGAGAAGAAGTAAAAGGTACACTGGGTATCCTAGTGACCACCATGCTAGATGGACTAGCAATGTTTAAGGGTTTCGATAGATTAGCCACTCACGCACTCGAAGACACCAGAGTTGATGAATTAAAGTTTAAGGACACTACTAGTATAGTAGAGATACTAGGCCTGGTGCATTCACTAGTGAAGGAGAGGCTCCACTCGCCAACCTAGATGAAGTGGGGGTAGGCATATCCTCAAGACCTTCTCCTAAGCTAGAGATAAGGGAACTCAAAGGAACACCAATACCGAGTGGACCTAACTGACGAACTTGCACTAAAACAAGATCTCTTAAGTAAATTAGAGGTGAATTGTAATTCCTTGCAAACTCTTGAGCTTGCAAATATTCAATTTCCACTGACAAGGGATTAGGTTGAGTATAACAAAGTTCAGGTTCCCATGGAATTTCACTCACTCCAGGAGATTCAAAGGAACTGTTTGTATCTAATCTCCACTTTTGAGGTGGTGGTGGAGGCTCTACTATTGAGAGCGGAGGAAGGTTTTGCAACCTTCGAGACATACGGGGAGGTTGATCCTCCACACCTAAAGATTTAAATCACATGCCTAGAGGTCAGACTAGATCAAAAGAAGTCCATAGGTCACACTACTAAAAATATCCCAAGTATTACAAACATATAAGGAGGTAAAAGACAAACCTTCCAAAGGAGAGTCTTGGGTGATTAGGGACCAGAACAAAGTAGTGGAGTTTGGAGAACAGTTACCTAGGGTCCCATGATAATTTTCCTGGGTGCAAGTGTTTAAATCACCAAAATTACTTCCCAAATTGTTATCTAGGTTTCCTCCCAAGTCTTCCATAGGTACACCAAAATCACCTTCCACCGTCACCCATGAAAGAATCCTAAAGTATGGATACTAACGCTACCAATATTACAACAATATTGTGGTGGAAGAGTCGCATGTATGAATTGTGTGCATGGGTAGGGTAGCTAAACCCACAATTCAAACAACACCACAACCTCACGGGGCCTAAGGTGGTACTGAAAGAACCCCCATACCCACAACAATCATGGTTTATGGTCAAACGAAGTATTGGAGGGGTATCTCTGCAACTAATTCCTCACACGACCTCATGCTTAACTCCTCTATAACGAAGCTTTTCGGTTGATCTCTTACAAACTTAGATTTAACTAGAAGATAAGCCACTAAATCTGAGTTTAAGTGATCTTGGATAGTTGAATATGACCTAGTCCAAGATCCTAGCCTAAGCTAGTTGATGTAGACCCTAGAAATAAAATGTTACTAATAGATTTTAATTAATAGCATTCTTCTTTAACGTTATAATTACTCAAGGTAGCGGAAGTGCAACTCATTGTGTTATGACTCAACTGAAAGAAAAAATGATGTAAAAACATCCAAATACAAATGATATTCAACATTCATTTTCCTTTTTTGAAACAAATGAAATTTGCTTAAGAACTTTAAAGAAAAAAGACTTCCTTTTTTTAAAACTTTTTTCTTTGTGAAAAAAACAAAAAACAAGCATACAAAGAGCCCATATGAGACTAACAATGCAACTACAAATGTTTTGTTTTATTTTTCTTTTCAAAAATAAAAATATAAGGAAAACTAATGCAGCTAAGCAAGTCAGAAAATATGAACATGTATAAATGCAAGAAAGAGTATTCAGATCCTATAATCACAACCTTCAAAAGCACTACAAAGTTGAGACAAAACCTTAATTGGGATGAACTACTCACTTTGGAAACCAAGTAGATCAAAATGTTAACAAAAGTGAAAAGTTCCACACCACTACTAAAGCAATTAGACTCACAAAAGCACACATGCGAACTGAGAGAGGTCAAGAAACCACATAACCACTTACATTTCAATCAATACATCCAAGAGGAAAGACCTAAAAAAATACTGTACACTTACGCAACCTAACCTACTAAACACAAACCTTGTAAGACAAGTTACAATGAAATGCACTAGGAAACATATCGAAACTGAATTAGGAAACAACCTTAAAAAATTAGTGAGATTCCAAAAATGCTTAAAAAAGGAAAAACTGTAGATCTTGGACACTATCCTACAAAAAATCACGACAGAGTAGTGGGAAACCCGTGAGTCACTCGTGACTATTACTAAGGAAAATCGTGACTTCAAATAAAAACTCATGACTATCTAGTGGGAAACCTGTGATTCAATTGTGACTATTACTAAGGAAACGTGTGACTTCAAGTAAGAACTCACAACTGTAACTACATCAACTTGTGAGTGCTTGTAATTTTTTTCAAAAGAAAAAAATTCAAAGACGAGGAATCCTAAAGGTCTAGAAGGACTGACTAAAGATCATATAATTGCAAATCATGACAGAAACAAAAGATAGAAAACTTGACTAAAAACTTGATTAGAGAGGCCCCAAAACAAACTACAATCTCCACTACAGTTTCCATCTCTATCGTGAGGGACATCTAGCTTATTACTTGGGGTCTTATGGTCACCAACGTACTAGGGTATGGGTTGTAGACATCAAGGATTACTGAAACGTATATAAGAGAAATAGGGTTAGTGGAACATGTACCTTTTTACCGACGGTTGATCCACAATTTAACCTTCTTCCCCAAATTCTCCTCAACCTTACGATCTTCTATACCTCCAACAAAGATTGAAGTTCCTCCATAGTATCCCTTATTGTTAGATAAATTTACATGAATAAATTACAATTGCATTTAAGAATAAATAACAATAGATATAATGATTGAAAGCAACAAAGGCATGCAATAAGACAATATGGAAGAAAGAAAATGTTTATTAGGAAGTTCAGGAAACATTACAACCTTGTATGAGACAAGTTCCTTTGAATACCAAGAAACTAAGTCCTCTTTCTCCTCTCTCCAATGTATTCTCCAGCATAACCTTTCTCTCCAAATTGATTCCCCTGTCTTCTACCCCTCCCCTCTATTTATACTTGTCGGTGAGGAGAGGTTACGAGGCCAAGGATGGTTAGGGCAGTTAGGGAAGTTAGCATTTCGAACCCAATTTCCCCTAAACTAATGATGTTTTTATTTTTAAAATTTTCTTAGGGAACTAATGGGATAAGTAGGGAAACTCATAACTCGCTCATGAATTTTATGAAGGTAACTTGCGACTGCAAGTTTTTAGGGATAACTCACGGGTTGCATACAGTCTAGCCCATGAGTGACACACAACTTTTAAGAGGAAAACCTGCGAGTGCAAGGAAAACTCATTTATAAAGATTGGCAAGGCTGAAGAAACAAGTATGTATCAAGGCTTCACTTCATATATAATGATTAATCTACTTCAATCCACATTGTCCTTTTGTGTACCGACACATTTGGTGTCGGTACTTGGATGGAGAAGTCTCATTTCATGGTATAACACTTTGAGACACATGGATCAGCCTCATGACATCCATTTTAGGGCAGTAACGAGAATCCTAAACTTTGTACAAGGAACAAGAACACATGGGATTCACTACGTTGCACAATCTAGCCTAGAGTTAGTTGGTTTTATTGACTTTGATTGGGTAGGTGATAGCATTGATAGAAAATCAACTTCTGGATATGTGTTTATTCCTGAATATGGACCAATCAGCTGGTCAAGTAAGAAGCAAAGTTCCATTGCACTTTCATTTATAGAGGTAGAATATAGAGGGGTTGTGAATGCAACTACTTAATGTCTGTGGTTGCATGGTATACTTGGAGAGTTTGGGATCGAGTCTAAGACTTCCATAGTCATCTTTTATTAGAAAAAAAGTACCATTCAAATCTCAATTGATCCAGTACTAAGGAAATGAACCAAACACGTAGATATCCATAAGCACTACACCATAGGACTTGTGCATGATGGGGTCATTGCTTTACGTTATTGCGCATCGTCAGAGTAAGTTGCAGACATCTTCACCAAGGTGTTTTCTGAGAATAATTTCAGCAATATCAAATCACTGCTGTGGATAGATGATAATATGGTGAATACTAATTGAAGACAATATTTCTTACAATTTTGTTCATGTCCATGTTTAAGGGAGAATTTTTTCCTTTGTGGTTTTGCCTCTTTCATTGTTTTATATGGACAAGAAGTACGTAAAGGGTGACTAATCCTTGTCTCTAGGCCCTATATCTTTGATACTTTTCTGATATTGTACATAAATTCATTATGAAGAGTGGGTGTTGGAATAATCAAAACCCATTCCCATGCTTAGGATCAAATAATTAATCCTTCTGAATAATTTCCTAGGTACTACACTAGCTAGTTGACCTCCGCTATCATTTTTGTTGTAAAATATGCCAAAAATTCCTCCTCCTGGATGCTTTGGAAAGATTCTAGATAATATTCTACCAAATAATAGACTTCCTATCTTGGTAAGTGTGCATTCCTGCCTTATCTAGAGTTTCCATCTTAATCTGTAATTTTAAGGAAACGGTAAAGCTAGTTTTAAGGTACAGAGTGCCTTGTTTTTGTAACAATTCACTCTCCTTTTTCTCACATAAAATCATTATAAATTCCACTTTCCTTCAGTTATCTTCTTTAAAAACTTATTCAGACAATTTGTGATCCTCTTGACGTAAGAGGAAAGTCTTTTATGCACCTATGGGGTATTTTGACTAGATTTGTAAGCCTGATTTTGTACTGATTCGAATGGAATATTTATGATTTCAAATCCTTTGATTATTTACATGATTCAACATCCTATTACTATAAAATTATGGATTATGTAAAATAATATAACAACAATTTATGTTATTCAACTCATTCAGTCTCCTTTCTTGAGTGTTTCTTGCATATTTTTCAAGCAATTTTGTGAGTTCAATTGATCTAAGATTGGGATTAATTTGCACACTTCCATAATTGGTGTAGGTGAGGGATTATCAAATACTAATTCTTGAACGGTGCTTGTTCTCAAGGTAGAAATGACCATGCTCTATAAAAAAATTCTTTAGCTCAAATAGTTGCAGACAAATAGTTCAACGCAAAAATTTCAATCAGCCAGATGCAATAGAATGACAAAACTTCGACGCGAAGATGGTTCATATCACATGTTCAATCAACCATTCATTCACATGATCTTGAAATAATTGTAAAGGTGGTGACAAATTATGTCACACACGGCAATATTTCTAATCATTTTAAAGAAACCACCAACCAAACCATCACTTCACCTGTCATTTCATTGTTAGTTATTGTGCATTAATGACATATGTGACCAAAAATAATGCCGCCAAAACATGATTATTTCACATTAGTTGTCATCTAATTGTCATCTACGACAAAAATTCATCATGCAGCAATAATTACTCTTTTGCGATAGAATTTAGCTCCTCTTGCGACAGAGAGATAGTCAGTGACACTTTTCTTCTTTTTGAGATAGACATATAGTTTGCGACAAAAATTATTCTTTTGGGACATAAAATATCTGAGTATTGAATTAACCCCACAACCATTTCCCACCCAAAGTTATGTTGGAAAAGGAAATGCACCATTCACAAGGAAAACATAGGATTGTATTTTATACCTAAAACATGTTGCAATAACGTGTTGGTTGGTTGAAGAATTTATTCAAACCCATTGACTGGTTGCATGGGAGGCTACATTCTTAATCAATACAGACAATTTTTCTTCCTCTGTGAGATCACTTGCTTGTTGGGTTGTATTGTAGGCATTATGGACTACGATTTTTCCCCATGAAATAAATTTCTTAATGGTTTACTTGCAAAAATTATGGCAATGATTTTACCCCATGAAAATATCTTTCTCGTACAAGAAAACACACAACCATTAATTCCCAAGAACAAAAATTATGAATGAATTTCTTCGAGCAATAAATTCCATGAACTTGGCATATTCCTAGCCTAATATGAACCCAAAACTTGTTATGAAACAATTTTCCAAACTAATGCAGCAACAATTATCATATTCTTTTCTACAAATCAAATCAAATTTTCAAAGTGGTACAACAAACACTTAATATGTTCCATTACCAATTGGTTTAGTAATTATAAGTCCTTGTTCATAGAACTTCCTCATGAAACCATAAACACTTGCAAAAGTAATGTGCTACAGAAAATAACTCATTACTAACCATCGTACAAACATAAAATCCAACAGTAGTGAAGTAGAAGGAAAACATTCTGAAAAAGTCAAGGAGCTGTCAAAGTCTATACATATCTCTCTTGAGAACCTGTTTTCCATTTCCACCGAGCTACTTTACCCTCAAACAAATCAATCTAGTTTATTCTGACATATCATCCCTTTCCAACCTACTGGAATGTCAAATTTACAGGTTCACTCTTAACAAAAGAAAATGTGCATAAATGGAAAGGAAAACAATAAAATATTACAGATAAACAACTACCTGAATGTATTCATGATGAGTGATATTTCCCTGTTGTAAAGTCGAATTGAACCCTGCATATTGCATGATGTGTCAGTAACACATATTTAAGAGGCATATTTTTTCTAGACTACCTATTTTTCATGTATGCATTTTCTTGCAAACTCCGATACAACATTTTGCTAGCACCAGTGTATTTCCTCCAATCCTTGGGAAACGATGTCCAACCGTAACTACTAACAACCCATTTTTATCGATTCATGGGATCAATGACTCTTTTGTAGATAATTAGTGTATAATTGATTGTGACATCAGAATCTGAAGCTTAAATCCTCTCAATGTCCATATATTAATGAACAGTGCTGTTTGATTTGTCTTGAACTATTTATTTATTGTGTCTAATTTTGAAATTGTTTCATTATTTTCTCCCCATTTTTAAGAAGTGTTGGATAGTTCTTGTATTTCTAATTTCTTTTGTACGTGCTAGAACCATGTATAGAATGGAAGGCTTAAAGGGAACAAATATTTCCACTAGTTCATATAAGAAAATCTATATAGGACTACAAAAATAATGCTTTAACTAAATGTTGTAGATTCATATGAAGTGAGGCATATGTTTCATTGAAACATCTCTATGTATGTGACTTGAAAAACATGAAGCTCTACTGCCAATTTCCTTATATATGAGAATAGTGTTGTTTGATTTTCCTTGAACTACTTCTTTAATGTGTTTAGGTTTGGAATTGCTTTATTATTTTCTCCTCTTTTTTAAGAACTATGAAACAATTCTTGTATTTCTACTTTCTCTAGTAGATGCTTTTCTAGTTCCATGTAGACAATGGAAGGCTTAGAAAGTGACAGGGAAGAAAGATTACTATTGGTCTATATTTTTAGTGAGTGTATCACTGACAATCGTAGCAGCATATCTGGGCACGTGTTCATCAGCACCATAGAAGATAGACATGGTGCATCACAGTTCTCAAGGAGGAGGCACATCACTCAGTTGTAGAGGGATAGGGTGCGTGCATGCACCTGCCAGAAAGGATTAGATGAGGCATGTTCCACCATCAAATAATATTAGAGGCATGTGCTAGTGCCACTAGTGGAACATACGGAGGAATCGCCATAAATTCAAATTTAGTTTGGTTTTATTTTTAGGAAATTCTATTTATGAGTTTGACTTAGGATAAAGAAAATTAATTTTCTAAGTTTGACTTAGGATCAAGTAAATTATATTTATGAGTTTCAATCACATGAAAATCTACTTTTTAAACCCTATTATTCCCCTCTCAAATCTATAAGAGAGAGGGCAGGGGTATGGATTCGTTCATCGAGTCTTGACTCTAGCAGCTAGCAGTTTAGGGGTATTTCCTTGTAGCATATTTTTTCATGTTCATAATTAATAAAAGCAGTGACAATTTCTTGCAGTCGTCTATTGAATTATGTTTATTGTTTTCTACAACATTTGTTTGTAGATTCTAGCATTTATTAGAGATATATTTTGATATGTTCTTATTTCTTCTGTTTTTTTGGTTTTCTGTAGGAATTGTATTACAGTGCAGAATCTGTTTACCATGAGTTCGAAATTTTTTACATACTCCATATAAGAAAATCCATATGGAGTTGTACTTGAACAACAAAAATAACATTATGGCTACATGTTGCAGAACTCCCAACCACCATAAGTGTGATGTTTTCCATAGCTTGCATCGACCCAAACTTAGGGATTTTTTTACATAGAAGCATATTCATGGGGCATTATACCTAATTAAGATGTAGATATTTCTAGTGAGGAAGGAAAAGCTTCTAGTTATAAAGCAATATAGTACCATATTCTAGAGCTAGTGAGAAAAGCAGCACGCTCTTTGCTATCGTTGACTATGACTATTCTCCTGTAAGGGGAACCCTTCCACCCGTCCTTTCCTTTTATGGGGGGGACTTTTGTAATTGAAGTTATTAAATCTCATTGAAAGGCTGTCGAGCCATTAATTCATAGGGTTCTAGGTTGATGTAGAGCAGAAGGTGCCCTCTTCCTATCATAACATAGTGGGATCCCCTTTATATTATAGAGTTCATATAAGCTCCAATAACAAGGAAGAATATAGGATGTTTCAAATTCTCATGATGTTGGAAGAGTAACATGGGATGGAAAAGTGAAGTTTTGGGTAATTACCAATTAGTCGTTCAATGTATGAAAGGTAAATCATTAGGTATAAATTTGGGTCTATCTAATCTGGTCATGAATATTATAGTCTTTAGGGAGCATTTACAACAATTCTATTCCAGTTAGGATAAGGCTACTAAAAAATTAAGTGAACAGGGATCATGTGATCTTTTACCCAACAATGGCATGACTCGAAAAGTTCAAATGGGATTCAAAAACCACAGTAGCACAAATTGCAGGAGAATTATCCCAATCATTATGATAATGTAAGGGTGCTCGCTTTCCCAATATAATAGGGTAACTACAAAGAGAGCGAGAGAAGTTAATAACAACAAGTCACTCAAAATGTACTAAATGCTTTAAAGACCATACAAACCTATTGGCGAATTGATGCCAATATTTGTGCATCCACATGTCAAATATCACTTCAGATCTTTTGCATCATAGGCTCTACACTTGATAAATATGCTTCTATAGTTTATAACACAACAACATTAGAGACAAGTTTATGAAATAGGTTTATCACAATCACAAGAAACCACATTTTGGTATTATGTATTTATATATCTATTCCATGTCTACTTTCACGAATGGCCAGTAAAAATATTTTGACTACTCACATATGAGGTCTAATACAAGAAATTGACTCTCTTGATCATTTTTTTATTAAGATCTAAAACCAAGTAAACATAATTCCATGTAAACCTTGATTTGATTGGGTGCATCGGGTCAGGGATTCAAGATAGGGTTCAAATTGTTCTCATTTCACTCTACATGACTAATGGTGCAGATTCACAAAACAAGAAGGTGCGTAGATAGCATTTTCAGCACCAATGGACTAAAACACAGGTGTCCCATCTCCCCTCTTTTATTTATCTTATACCCAATTCGGCAAGAGGATTATGGTCAGGGAAATATAGGAACAAATTATGGTTGTCTCCTTCTTAATATAATTATTCACAAATTCCTATATGATGATGATTTGGGGCTTCTACATCGTACAGTTGAGCGCTTGTAGTTGCAGAAACGACTAGGCTTCCTTCATTACTTTTGTACTAATACAAAACAGGCATTCAATATTGAGGAAACAAAGGTTACAACTTTCAATCTTCCAAAACAAGAGGCTTTGCATATCTAACCTTCTAAGTTCTAGGATTCATAAGCAGTACACTGCCCTTGCCACTCACAAATGGAAGCACTTTTCCCTCCATTTCAAGATACTGATCATGAGATCCATTTATTTCATGCCTAATCACACCCAAAGATTTTTATAGCTGTAAGGTTAAGTCTATAATTGAGTTTTCAGAATCGCTTATGTAAAGAAATTACTGGTACTCATGTTTGACATGACTATTTTAAAGAAAGCAAACAATTCACTTTCAACATTGTATTCACCAAGTTCTAAGTCCCCCCATTTATTGTGAACACATTTGATGATATTTTCCACCTTTGTAAACCTCAATAGAGGCATGGTTAAAAATTGATACAAAATCAGGGAGGCATTGTTAGGATGGAACAATGCATTACAAACTTATTCATGCATACTTCATCTCACACCGAGAAATATATAATTTAGTGTCCTAAAGAATATTGTCTCAATAGGATCTTGAGAGTTGGATGACTTTTGATCTCTTAATTTGAGACTTAATGTCAAGAATTTTAGATTGATTTTGCTATATTGTAATTTAATTTCTAAATTACTACTTGATTAACTTTTAAATTGTTGTCTATATTAACATGTAAGAGTTCATGGTGCCCTTGTCTGTTTGCACCTTCACAACCAGTCCGAATCATTGCGTCTCTCTCTGTCCCATTGGCTTCATTTTCCCACTAGTCTATCTCACTCTTTCTTTCACACACACACACACACACATCTAGTGTGATGAATGTAATATGAATTTTGTATGGAACAACTTGTAAGTATCAATAAAATCAAATTTTATAAATTTAAAATCAAAAGAAACCATATGAACTAACATCATTGAAAATCATGTGGATTTTTATTATCAACATTCCATTTTAGAAAAAACATGTATGAAAGAACTAATCCCATCAAATAGTAAATCAATGATAAAAACATATAGAATAAGGAAAAACAGAACTTCAAAAATCATCACAATGAAACAACACAAAGAAGAAAAAGTGAATTGTGAATTTTCTACTGTGAGCCAATAATGAAACAACTGAAATTTAAAAGATATCATGTGTACCTTCATAGTTATAATAACCATATCCCATAAATTGAACACCTTCAACCAAATGGCACTCATAAACCCTACCATGAAAAGTATCCTGCCAAAAATAACAAACAATTCATATTCATAATGCTATAATTTAATGGTTTAGGTGAGTCTTACCACATAAAAACAACAGATTTATATCCTTTGGTTCAAGCATCCAGTATAGCTTGCAGGAATTTATGTTTTCCTTTTTATCTTTCTAGCAACCACCATTATTTTTCAAACATTCATTTGTTTCCATATCTGGTTTGAGAAACAAAAAAGTTACTTCCATGCATTTAATAATGGATTTTAAAATGCCTTATTCCTGAAAATTCAAGGTATATAGCTATGCAACTAGAATACATCCACCCATAAAGAAAACCACCTTCACTCAAGAAAACAGTTGGATTAGTATTTTCCTGAAATCCTGCACAAATTTCCTTCAAGACAACCACCTTGTCCAATTTTCTTGCAATTAAATTTAGAAGGATGTTAGTTTGCCGCATTTTATTCTTGCATTTGTAAAAGATAGAATGTATAAAAAGAAGGGATGCCCACCTCTATATTGTCTGTTGTTAATAATAAGTGTGGGAAAAATAGCGACACCACATCGAGATCCATGTCCAACCTATGAAAAGCATAGCACCATGAAATGTCAATAACACATGGCCTCTATAATACCGAGGGAATGAATGAAAGCATGGCCACATCATAGATGTTTACCACATAAACCATACCAATAAGACTTAACAAATATGGAACAAATGATAGCAAAAGATTCTATGATCGCAACTCTCAGATAAAATGGAAAGTAACAAATGGAATACATCTAGAATCTATTCTAACCTATGCATCTTTCTCTTGTTTCAAGACAGGGTTCTCCACATATGTAGTTGGATCACCCATGCATTTTTCTATCTTATTGACATCAAAACTTGGCCAAAAAATGTGCTTACATTGAACCAATCAGCTAATAATGATCAATTGCCCCTTTAGGTATATTCTACAATAGTACAAACTAATACTCACTAAAGGCAGAGTAGTTATAACTTGTAAGTCTTGAACTGCTTTAAAATTATTGTGAATAATAGAAATAAACACACCTAAAGAATGGATGACATTTTCTACACATTCCTTGTTGTACCTTTTCTCCTTCATCGAAAACCTAATATGCAAACCAATGATGTAACCCCAGCAAACCTAGGGTCTATTACTTTCATTTGAAACTTTCAAGACACACAATTGGATGATATTTTCAAGTACAACATCTTCACCATCGTACCCTCAACTAAAATCCTATTTTTCATCAGGTGCATAGTATCTTCCATGATTAATGGATTGAGACTTGCACTGCTTAGTTACAGTAAATGCTTGGGGATAGTACTAGGTGATCTAGTGAGGGGTGAATTATGTGTAACCACTTTTATCAAGAATTTGAGCATCTGCTTTAAAATTATTTGCAAGTTCCAGTTGGGTATCACACTTTTCTTCGCATTCATCATTATTGTTTGTCCACAACTCGTACTCCACCCCATCATCTAGGTTAGGAACAGACTCCCTCTAGTCTAAATTAATATTAACCATATCACCCTTGTTGGTAGATACTTTCAATTTGTCACCGAACTATTTCACAATAAGAGTAGAAGGAATGGTGATATTCTGCAGATATTCAGCTGGTGAGGTATCTTCTTCAGGTGAATCCATAGTTATCAATTGATCTTCCCGATCATCAAAAACAAGAACAACCGTTGCACCATCATTATGAGCATTCCAAACTTTCAAAGAAAAATAACAATATGCAAAACAATATATGACTCAATTAACCCAAATCAAAGAAATTAAAGATGAAATTATCCAATGTTCAAAGATAACAATGTGTAAAAAATGAGAAATAACAATATCCAATATTATAGAATCACAATTGCCAAAATCATTTAGGGTAAAATTCAAAATTGAAGTTATCTTATGGAAAACATTTTTCTCTAAATTTGTGTTTAAACTTTAGAATAAAAAATCATAATGAATCCTCTCAACTTTAACCTTAATAATCTAAAGGGAAGCCGCCAAATTAGAAAACACTAGAAACTATTTCAGATCATGTGTAATTTCCCAAATTTCTTCCCAAAAACATACAAATAAACATTTTTACTCAGAATTTTTTTTGTCAAATCTTTCACTCCATGTAAAATAGAAAAGATGGTATCTCTAAATCTGATATAACACAAAATAGACAAAAAATGGCTATATGTCAAATAGAATGGTATTAGCAGTGTTCCCAAACATCATAATATAGACAAAATAAACAAGAAAAATGCTATATCTCATATAGAGTGGAATAATTGGTAGTGTTCCCAATCATCAAAATCATGAAAAACCCAAATCTCCTCCAAAATACTTGAGAAGGAAGAACCATGGCCCTAGGGCCTATAGACCTGGGTCCTAAAGAAAGGTCAACCAAAAAGGCAGTTTATAAAGAAGAAAATGGTACTATATAGTTTTCACACTAGCAGTTAGTGAGTGTTGTGATGCCTCTCCTTGTATCAAAATTGAAGAAGGTGGAGGATTTTGGAAAAAAGTAAGAAATGCCCCATGATACAAAAATGTTTAAGAATTCACATCCCAAAGCACCTGCTCCAACAACAAATACATTTTCTTCCTCCAATTCCTTTTGCAGATATATTCCAAAAATAGAAAATTGAGCATTGTATCCGAGTGCTTGATACGACCTAGTATATAATACACAAAGCATAATCTGAGATCCCAGTACTGGGTGAATTCTTATATTGTGGGCTGAATTGGAAAACATTCTTCATCATTATGAGATCAAAGAAATAAGGAGATGAAGCACGAGGGGAATTCTCCTAATGTGGGGACATATACAACATTGATTGATGCTTTCTCCAAAGTAAGATTCATGGATCAAGTGGATGATCTGTATAATGAAATGGTCCAAGAAGGATGTCGTCATAATTTATTTCTTTCAAAACTTTAATTTATGGGTACGTTAAGTCAGGGAAACTTAGAGGCTGAAGAATTGTTTACACAAATGCTTGATGAAGTGTATTTTGTTGATGAAGCCTTTCTTGGTGACCTTGTAAATGAACTATGTAATGTCAATGAGATATAAAAGGCCTTTAAAATCTATCTTAAGATGATTGATGTTGGTTTCATCTTTTTATACCTAATGGTCTTGTTGGGTCATGTTTTTGTTTTCCATCTTTTAATACTTTTGTTTAAGTTTTGAAGCTTGGTTTTATTTATTACTCCTAGAAAATTTTGTTGTGTAGGATAGTTTAAATCTTTTCCCTTTAGCTTTCATGTTTATTTGATTTCTTAGTTTTATCTTTTACAAATATTGGTTTGATTTCATATTTGGAGGGCTTATAGAAAGCTTATATAGATTAAATGGTCTTAAAAATAACATAAAACTTGTTTAAGGGTCTTAAACCAAGTCTAAACCCTTACCATAAGTTTAATTTTTAAAAATCATTATCTCAGACTTTCTTCTGCCGCAAGCCTGGCAAAATTGCACACATGCGCTATAAGAAAGTCACGCAGTTCAAAAAGAATTATTATTCGGTCAGATTGTTTGAAATTCTCACATATGAAATGTCACTCATACTGCGTTGAAGGATTTGATACGTGTTTTTTCTAGAATAATCACTGTGACAGGTGTGAATATCATCATGGGGGCAAGTTGTGACAATATGTTGTAGAGTTTTGGAATAATGATGGATGAACATAACGAGACAAACACTCCTTGATTCTTGTATCTCCTAAAGTGCACGTAGAAGTAGATGAAGGTCATAGCGAAAAATCAGTAGTTTGTAATCGGAATTTTGAAACAGGGAGAAAAACTAGGGCTTTGAGGAGCAGTCATTTTCAGTTATCAAAATGATCAGAGAAGATTAAGGAATGAAATTCGACACTTGCCAGTCAAGAAAATACGATTACAACACCTGGATTCAACACTTTGATAGGTAGGCTGCGGATTGTTACCAAAGCTCATAAATTTCGTACTTTTCAAAACACAGGACTAATGATAAAATTGATCGCAGTTTATTAGTTTTTAAACCTAAGTCATACTAAATGATGAATTCTCAGTCATGGAATTAAAGTATTTATCGGCTTAATCGAGAGAGTTTAGTTTAGGTTTTTAAAGTTCCCCTATAGAGTATTGCCTGTCAGTTTATCAAAATTTGAAGAAATTTAGACTATGTTTTATTGATAGAAGTTTTTGACAAAAGTTCAAAATGAAAAAGAGTGGTAAGAATAATAGGGCAGAACCTTCAGACATGAGCTGGGTTCAAACCTTTCCAAATTTTGCAAAAATGTTTGCAGAAGCAGGGTGGTTAGCATTTTTTGAAAAAATTGAAGGTTATCACTCAGAATTTTCTTATAAATTCGCTCAATGTATGGATAAGGATATAGTGTCTTTTGACACTTTGAAGTTTAAAATGACTAGGGAGTTCTTAGTAGAAGCAACATGAATTTTAGATGAGGGTGAATTTTGGTTCAAAAAGGTCCCTTTCACTTTTGATGCTCAGAGATATCTACTTCCAGATGTAGCAGTAGATTGGGTAAAGGGAGTACCTATTGAAAATTTTAAGCCAGAATGGATAGAGCCTATCAAAATCCTTCAAAGCAATATCACCTGTGAAGGGAGATTTTCTTTTGTGTTCAAATACCATTTTAGATTCCTTCAACATCTCAGTCATGAATCCAAAATGAATCTTCCATTCTTCTTTTTGAAAAGCTTATAGAAGATGTCGAGTAGAGTGAAAGAACATCATGATCACATCAAACAATTAGTATTTCATCATGGGCTCATTAAACTAATTATAAGCACTGTACTTCAGAAAAGAGAGAAGACATGGGAATACTTTTTGTTTTGGTCAGGTTTCCAATCAGAGAAGGAATAGCAGTCTCATAAGAGACAGTTAGAGAAAGGTCAGAGTTTGATCAAGAAACTTAAAAGGAAAGTCACAGTCAAATATGAAGAAGCTGATGAACCAGAAAAATATTCGAACCAGGAAGATGAAAACATTGAGATTGAACAACAAATTAATGTTGAAGAAAATAATTTTTCAAGGTCAGAGGTGAAAGAACTTGAGCCTGTAGAAGATGCTTCTCCTGGAGAACTGAACCAAATTGTAAATGAAGAGATAAAGAAACATGAACAAACCCCTATTACAGTACTTTCTGAAGAAGAGAAAATTTTTATATATAATGAAGCTAGGGTTCATACCACTGATAAAGACAGAGTTCATTCTAAACTGGAGATACATGCTCATTCTAAAGAGGAGACAGTGTCACGAAGGAAGAAAATGAAAGTGGTTGAATTAGCTTCAATTACACATCAAGGGAAGGCTTTGAAAATTATAGGAGAGGTTGGAGCAGTTTGGAGGCCCAAGACAAGGCCAAAGAAGAAGCTTAGGTTAAATATGAAGAAGCTATTAAATCTTGAACTGGCTGAGAAAAAGGTTACAGTAATAGAAGATTCATCATCTCAGGAGAAATTGGAAGAGAGTGAGGATGAAAACAAAGAATTTAAGAAGGGTAAAAAACCAATAGTTCCAAAAGATAAACCAGTCTTCACTGATACTAAGATTTAAGACATATTCATGGAGGTTCGAAATAAGATGATTCAAGAACAACAACAAAATGATATAAAGAGTTCCTGTATGGAGAAAAGAGAGGTAATTGAAGATGCATTTCAGTGCAGTATTGAAGCTGAAGAACATTCAGAAATTCTTATGACCTTGACAGAGAAAATGAAGGAGGATGAAGAAATATTCAAGAAGCTGAAAATCCCATGGATACCAGAAGGGATGCAGCCAATAGTAGAAGGTAAATGCAATGATTCTGAGAAGTAAAATCTACAAAGGAGTATTAAACAATACAAGCATCAAATTAAGTACCTGCATGAAAGCAATGAAGGATTAGTGACTGCAAATAAAAGACTAAGAGAATATCTAGAAGAAGTTAATAGTCACTATCAGGAAATGATTTCAGTTTCTAAGGAGGCTCTTAAAAGAAAAAGGCAGACAGAGAATCAGTTTACAGAACTAAGGCAAACTATTCAGGAGCTGACATAATAGAATGAAGAGTTGATAAGAAGAGTTGCAGATTTGGAAGCAGACCATATGAAAGATAGAAGGAAAGCGCGGGCATTAGAGGGAATTGCTCTTCTAGCAAAGGTAGCAAAAGACTTGTAAAAGTACTTTAAGAAGACCAGTTATTAGTTAGTTTGAAAAGTAATTTCATTTTTGTATAATGATAAAGTTTATATTGAACAGTTTGATAGATAACCTAAAAGTAGTTAGGGTTTAGTTATGCAATTGTTTTTGAAGGAATAGAATAAATGTAGGTTGGAAAAAGGACCAAGGGTTAGATTTTTGTTGCAATGGGAGGCTATCAAGCTCTGGTTTATGAATCTAAGTGTAATGACTCTTATGTGTTTTTGATGACTGAATTATGAAATATATGCAACTATATGCCCTCTAGATTTTTGACTGCTTTCATTTCTAATTTGTGTTAATTACTCAGTTGGTATACTCATTTCCTATTTAAGGTTTTATGCTTGAAATGCTTGCTAACTATGGGTGGAACTCAGTACTGTGATTTTTATGTTTGGATTATAGTTTATATGTTATGCATCTTATTCTTTCAAACGCTCATGATTTAGTGCTTACTTTGGTTTCATGAAGTTTCTTCCCTCTTGTCTACAAACTGTACAACCAAAACCCTAAAATACATTTTTACTTAATTGTGTTTATTGAGATTGTGTTGACTTGTTCTCTCATAGTCTAGGAACAATTTCTGGCGCTAACAGGTCCCTTTGAACTACTTTAGTGAGAATTCATTAGACATTCATTAATTTATCTTATCTTATATTGTATGACATTATGAGGACTACCAACTCTCTAATTGTGGGATTATGCAAGATAAAAAAATTCGAGGATGCTCTCCATATCATTCATTATGTTGCTATAATGGTTTACCCTATTGCCTATGCTATTTATAACACTCTTAACGGTGGCCTATGTAAGGTTGTTCAAGTTGAGAAATCCCACATTCTTCACAAGGAACTGTTAGACCAAGGAAATCGGCCAAGCCATACAATTTCTTCCATTTTGATTGATGGGTTCTTGAGGACTAATAATATAGAACTAGCCTCTGAGATTGCAAATGAAATTACCAAAAATGGCTTTACTCTAGTGGCTGTAAATTTAAATGCGTTAATCAATGCTATGTGCAAGGTTGATAGACTGGATCATGCAAGAAAGTATCTAGTGGTGATGAAAACACCTTATATAGTTTCTATATCATATTCATTGGTAGTCTTTGCATGGTTGGGTATGGTGGATGAGGCGATATATCAAGTAGAGAAAATTATTAGTAAGGGCCTCATGCATATATGCTATGTAGTCGTCACTCATCAAATCTTTCTACAAATCAAATAAAGTTGAAGTTGCTTTCTAGATATGGAACCAAATGCTTAGGGAACGCATGTTGCAAGTTCCAGAATTTTTATCTATGTCATACATCATCTTGGAAAGTTGGGAAAAAAGTTTCATGCATCAAAATTTCACTCGGAAATTATAGAATGTAGATTTACTATACATGTTAGAGTATACTATGAAGTAATGTATTCTCCATTTCAGGATGGTGAAGTTGGAAAATCATTACATTTACTAGAAAAAATAATTAGGAGAGACTGTATATCTGAATTTTTGACATATGGTCTTTCATAAAACAACTTTGCTCCAAGGGAAAATTTAATGAGGTGCCCAAGTGTTTAGATGAAATAAACCAAATATATCCAACACTAGGTATTACATTATGAGAATTTGAAAATAGTCAAATTTATTATTTTTCCCAAGAGACCACTCTTGCAGGATGGAATCAAGATGGCTCTGCTTTGTAAGAAAGTATTGAACAAAGACCATTGTCAAAATACTTTGCTGAGTTTGGTCACATGAAAATAGCCCTTCATAAGTTATATTTTTTTCTTATAAAGGGTTATAATCTTGTCAGTCAGTATTTTAAGGTTCTTCTTGCAAACAGAGTCTAAAATTTTAATTTTGCTTCTGCAAATTGTTTAGGTGATCTACAAAAGTTGGGAATGGTGTTTGCATTCAACAAAATGGTCATATATGGATCCAATCTCTATGTACTTTTCAAAACTAACCCTTTATTCTAGAATGTTGGTTCATGTGTCCTCCAAGATGCATTTAATGTTTTATTTATGTGAATAATGTTGGTTCATGTCCTCCAAGATGCATTTAATGTTGCATTTATGTGAAGAAAGTTGCAGGAAGAATACTAGCACTTTTCAAATATCTGAAAAAGGGTTGAATGTGTATTTTGTATACATTTAAAGCTATACAAGCTGTGAATTTTATTCTAGTAAGTGAAATGAGAAAATAATTCACTTTAGAAAGTAGTCTGATGTGACCAAGACAATGTTAGACAAAGAAACAACAATTTCCTTGAAGTGTGATTTTGAAAGAAATAAAAAAGGTCGGCTGGTGACTTATGGCTATTGTGCATAATAGCTTATGTGTTTTCTAGAAAATGAGGATGATTTCATGATTTTTTATGAACAAAAATATATACCTTCTATTCCAAAGGATAAATTACTGAAATTTCAGTGTCATTTAAGAGGTAACTTGACTTCCCTACGAACATTTCCCATTAGCTATGCATAGTGACAAAACATCACATATAAGGAGAGCATCACACATGTAAATTGTGTATCTAAGAAACTAAATCACAATACCATTTTGTATTTAGATATACTATCTAATATGAAATGTGGTAATTTTTTCTTGTTTAGAAACTCTGAGTGTTCCTTGACAATTTTCAAGGAAAATGAGATCGAAAGATCAAGATTTCTTGCATTGCTGCTTTGTAAAATGGTTCACTTCTTAGAAGACAATATCAGGTAAAAATATCGCTGCATCACTAACTAAAGGCCCATCACCTCTTACTTCTAATATCCTGAGGACTCCAATCATAAAAACAATCTTCAATGATATTCGATTACTAGATTTGTTAGTCAATGTAGGCTTAAAATCACACAACTTGTGAACAATAAGAATCTCATCACGAACATCTTCTTGGGCTTGGATTTTAAAAGAGCTAATGGCTGACTACATTGCTAGTTTTGTGCTTCCTACTTATATCCCATAAGTCAAACCTTCACCCATGTTGTTCTTTTTCAGGTTATTAGAGCTCAATGTTGCCTATTTCAAAATTCTCCTTCTATTCTTCTATTTCTTTTATAGTTTTTACAGAGATTCCTTCACACTCCCATTCTTTACTTACTATTTTACTTCTGTAGTCCCACTGGCTGTTTTTGGTCACTAGTGGACTTAACATTTAAATTAAATATATTTAAATTAGATATCTAGTATATGAAGAATATATTCTAGAGAAGAAAGCACAATTTGCACAAATATGCCACATTACAAAGGATGAAATATGACTTGCATATTAACCTACTTACCTACTTACGTGCGATATTAACCTACTTACCTACTTGCGTGCGATATTAACCTACCATATCGCTTAGAGCTAAGATCCTTGTAATCAAAGCAGTCAATTTATTTCCCTGTGACTTTAGGGTTCTAGAGCCTCTCCTGTTTAAAGACCTCCTTTCAGTTCTCCCTTGAAAAGACTCTCGCATAGAATTTTATGATTATATAAGTTTTGGAAATCATTAAATAATATGGGGTTTTAATGTAACAAATACTTATGTGCTTCACTACTATAACAATTTTTATTGACAGCATCTCTTCTTGGAATCCATTTTTATTTACTTTTATGATTCCATGGTTCTCCAACATAGTATTCTGTCTTTATTTTAGACCCTATGTGTTTTCTACAGGTCATTATGGATGCTATTGCTTGCATATGCGGTCCTATCAGTCAATTTGGAGGATATCACTTTCATATGCGTTCCTATCAAGTCGGATATATTTTGCTAGATTGACTCAGGTTTTAAACTTGCATATTGGACTGGAGTTTTGTGGAGAGATTATGAGTTCTAAACAAGAACATGTCACTTTGAATGGCCACAACTGTGGCTTGTGGATAAATAGATCAAAACGCTATTGAAGAGTAAGTGATTTGGTCGTTAGCCAAGACTCAATATTATTAGGAAAAAGATAAAAATTCATAGTAAAAAGGAATCTTACCAGCGATTTTAACCTAGCTACCTACTCTTTAGTATTTAACGCCAAATAATAAAGAAAAAATGCACCACCGGACCAATGAAATTGCAATATAACAAAAGGGTACAAGTAGGGACTTTCACATGGGTGGACACATCGAAGGAGAGGCTACTACATCATAAAATATCAAAAAAAGGACCGATGCTAGAAGAGAAGGCACATGCAGAGAGTATTTTACATAGCAAACGCTAACAGAACTGACATGTAGAAAATTCCTTTGAGTTATAGTTATCCCATATAATGGGAACCCTACAGGATATCGTTCATTATAGATAGGTTGTAGGCATAATCCACAAGAGGGCTAGTGCAAAAAAGAATAAGCAGCAACATGGAAAATTATTGGCGCAACTATCAACCGACAACACATATGGGTTGTTATCCAAATTTCACTATTATAACTAGGCAAAATTTATCTAAAGAAATAAACTTACCAGGGATTTTGTAAGAAAAAAAGGTGATGTTGACTCCAAAGTTGCATAATTAGTGGCCATCCTCTTGAAGAGCCTTTAGGTTCTCTCTAATGTTGTTTTATCCATGGAAGCTATGGAAATTAAATAGCGAGATTGTAAACCTTCAACAGTGATGAATATCCATACCAATATCCTCAATGGGTATTATCAATATCTATATCCATAACCCACCAAACCCTCCATCAGGATGCCCAATGATTTTCCAATTGGGAACGAGAGTACATTGGTCTAGTACTCAACATAATGCCACTGGATTGCAATAGAAACCCCTTCATTATTGGTTGTTTGACGATCTGCATACAACTGAAGTGCCTCATCTATCGCGATTCTTGTGTAGACAAGATATGCAGATACCATCAAACCTGTTTGGCCTTTACCTGCCTTGCAATGTATAACTGCAAATTTTTTTGGGATCACCTGAAAGTCAGGAATGGAAAATCTGACAAAACAACTTCAACATTGACAAAGGGGGGACATGATGGTCATCGAATGGGAAAACTTACACATCCATGAAAATGTGTTGGATCATATGATTCCTCTAAGAAAATATTGTAGACCTTATAATGCCCAGCATGGCGTATCTCTAGCACTGTCTTGACCTTCCAGAGTGGATTCCTATAGAGAACGCGCATGTGCTCGGTCGGGAACGACATGAGCACTTTACGATCAGTAATATATGAGATGTCGAGATCGAATCCTGCCATGAAAATCCTTCTCCTATTTTTTGAAACAAGGTTTCTAATGTAGTCAACTGTGAACTGAAAGGTGAGAAATTTGGCATGTCGCCATATTCCCCCTACATCCACCGAACACCAAACCCTCCTATGTTTGGCACCAACTAACAGGCTATTTGGCGCCAACGAGCAGGTTGAGCAGTAATGGATGGAATTGACAGGTTGAGTAGTAATGGATGCAATTGAAGGATGATGGTTCAAGAAAATCGACCATCGACCATGAATGTCGTTGTCATAGAGGTGGGAAGAGAGATGCTGGGTTGAGAGTTGGGTCGACAACTACTATAAATGAAAAATAATTAAGAATTGGAAATTTTAACAATTAAGAATTTTACAATACAAGTTAAGAAAAATAATACAAATACTACTATTTTTTAAAGTAAATAAAACTTTCTCAAATAATTTCCAAAAATCATATAAATATTACCATTTTTTAGAGTAAATAAAACTTTCACAAATAATTCCCATTTTTATATGGCCACCAGCAATCTCAATTTCATAGATGTTTTGCATCGTAGGCAGACTTTCTGAAAGAGCACAACATTTTATTATATAAATTATATAGATTTTTTTGTTTTTGTTTTATTTTTATTATTTTATTATATAAATTATATAGTTTTTCTTTTTGTTTTATTTTTATGATTTTATTATATAAATCATATAGTTTTTTTTTTGTTTTTATTTTTGTTTTTATTATTTCATTATATAAATTATATAGATTTTTTTGTTGCTTTTGTTATATATTTTTTGTTTTATTTTTATTATTTTACTATATAAATTATGTTAATAGGTTATATATTATATTTTTTAATAATTATCATATAAGTTGTTTAGTTTTATAAATGGAGTAGTCTACGGAGTTGACGATTTGGCTTGAAAGTCGGTCATTGTCGCTACATCTTAGCTAAATCATCAACCTCGATCGGTACCAAAATCCGATCAATGCTCTCCAAGATAGCGACCGGTGACAACCACATATTAGGGCCCTACATCCCCTCAAGAACCGACCATTCAAATGTGCCTCCTGCACGTAGACTTACTAAATGCATCCAATGCATGGCCAAGAAAACATGTTAACTTCAGATATGTGGGCTGAAGGTATCATTATATTCCTCCTCTACAATGACATTTGCAACAAGTAAATCTTCTAACAAAGTTTAATGGTTTCTTCTACAATCTGCTTCAGTTTTCCTTTGGAGCATGTGAGGAATGTCGATGTGCAAAAACCAGTGACCTTTGCAAATAGTGGCATTGCAAGAGGGCTCATTCTTTTCCTAAGATGAAAGATAAAATTGCATATGGTTATGAGCGCATAGGTTGGAGATGGTGATAATTGTGAATGTAAAGTGTAAGCACTAGCTCTGGCAGCATTGAAACCTATAAAAAGCCATAACAACTGGTTATTGATTGGAGTGATGAACACAATCGAAGCGACAAAAACCATAATTTTGAACCAGTTCGACTGGTCAGTGAGAGATCTTGAACCGGCCTATCATCTACAAAAATAGGGTATCAAGTGCAAAAAAAGGGGAGCAGGGGTCGAAGGTCGATACCTTTAACCCACTGATCCAAAGTACTTGACATGTTTTTTTGGCCATGCATTGGATGCATTTGGTAAGTCTACGTGGAGGAGGCAAATTTCAATGACTGTTTCTCAAGGGGATGTAGCGCTATGATGCTTCTAGCTAGGTATCGATATGGTACTGGTTCTAGTACCTAATTCGTAATTGACATAGGAACCTAATTTTCCTTTGGAACGTGCTTAACCAGGTTTTCTAATTCAATGGTGCAGCAAGGATAAATATGGTCAAGAGAAAATTCGTGCAAATTCTTTGTTGGATTTCTGAAGATTGAGGTGCATGACACTAATATTACTAATAGAAGGTAGAAAATTTACAAAATTTACACTTCATTGTCAAATTTGCAATTTTTCATGACACAATTAAAATGACTAACATAAATGACTAATTCATATTCTTCTAGCTAGTTGTTTTTTATGCCGTGACTAAATTAGTTGTTTATGTTAGTCATTTTTAACTCTGTCACTTATTATCTAGTCATATTTGTTAACTGGTGACTAAATTAGTCATTAATTTTAGTCGTTTATAGTTGGGTCAATCAAAATTGCTCATATTTAGTAGTAAATCACTTGAAAAACCTGTGGAGACTAGAATTTTTAATCAACTAGTAGTTAATTCCTCATTTTGTACTAGTGTTAATTGATCCTTATCCTAGTTGGGATAATATCACTCCCAATAATACTGACGAAGCATCGACATGGAAATGGAACTCCTTTGTCCAATATGGAAAAACTAATATCGGTGTTGCGACCATTTTTTTCTTTAGTATGTTGAGGCTCATATGACACTCGTCGTTCCATTCAAACTTCACATATTTCTTTGATAACTTCTCCATCGACCCAGTAATTGTTACATATCCTCTTATAAATGTTCGGTAATATCCCGTGTAGCCCAATGTTTCCCTCAACTATTTTATTGTCTTTGGTGTTAGTAGGTTGACAATTATCTCAATCTTGGTGGGGTCTACCAACATTCCTCATCTTTTCTGATAGTAGGGATGATACAATTTCATCAAATTTTCAAGTTTCCTGACTAGCACTACCTATTGCAACAATTAGCTTGTCCCAGGAATATGGAAAAGAACACAATAATGTAATACATTTATCTTCTTCAGCCATTTTAATACCAATAGAGGTTATCTGACTTACCAGAGTATTATAGACATTCAAATGCTCTGTTACAGTGTCATTCTCATCCATTTTGAGGTGAAACAACTTCTTTTGTAGAAACAACTTGTCCCATGGGATTTGATTGATACAAACACCCTAGTTTTTCCCATAGCTTTACTGCATTATCTTCACCAGATATGTTCAACAACACAGAGTCTAATAAGCACAATCATATTGTACTCCTCTCCTTTCTTTCTAATTTATCCCAATTATCTTGTGACATTGTAGTGGGTTTCGTACCTTGATCCACAACAATCCACTATTCCCGATCTACGAGAAGATCCTCCATTTTGAGCTTCCATATCTCAAAATTATGGCTGTTAAATTTATCAATATTAATTCTTGAAGTGCTTTCTAGTCTCTTTCAATGCACAAATCAACACTGCAAAGCTCCCACTAAATCTAGTTTTATCACAGACCCAAGATCTATGAACTGCATCGAACCCTTAGCAGTAAAGGCGTCCCCTTGATGCTAAAATTGAGATTTGATACCACATGTAATTTTTAAACCTGTGTAGAGAAGCAAAGCATACATATTATTTTAAGAAAATTAGAGATCACAACACATCATTCACACATAAACACATAGATTTACCCTAGAAACCCTTAACCGGGAAAACCAGAAAACCAGCTTGGAGCCACACCTCCTATTCTTCTTCATTACATTATGAATCCTCACAAAATAAAATACAGGTATTCAGTAGCATCCAAATACCCTAATACATTAACCTGAATTAGAAAAAGACTCCAATCCCTTAACCGAGATTAAGTTACATATTTTTAGACAAATTCTAAAAATAGCCACAAAACAACTATAAATAGCCATATTTTTAGAAGGTCTTTTGGGGTCATTGATATGCAACGCTGACATGCACACCGCCCCTCCATACACACATGCAAAGAAAATAACATATACCCAACAATTTATTGCACCCTGATTCATTTAGGACTTAGTTAGAGTCAATTGTGGCTAGATTAGTGGTTAAATGGTGTGTTCAGTGTGGCTAAAAGACAGTTAAGATACACCCATCCATTCAATTTGAATGACCTATAGTGAATTTGAATTGTCTCCATTCATGCAAGTTTGCATGACATTTATTTTCATTCTATTATTGATTATACAGAACTGCAACCTCCTATTGCATTACCGTTATGTCATTTCATGCATAAATTGTCTCGAATCTCTTCTAAGTATATGCTTTGTCTCAATATTGTTGTGACATAATTTAATATGGTATTACGGCCACAGCGGGAGGAAGCTCTTTCTTCAAGAAAACATGAATTTTGACGAATCTAGCATGCAAAATTGAGCAAAATGCTCAAAAATTCCAGCACTACATCAGAAGCCAAAGTTTTACCACATAAGTCCTAAGAAAAGGAACTGTTGATCAAGCTTTATTGATCAATTAAGTTGGGTGTGATGAAAACCTGAAATGTGCAAGCTGTTCGACCTTATAGTGCCCTTTTTGTGTTGATTGTGGGTTTTTATAGGTCCTTCACTACATTCGCTATCTCAGTTCCATGCCTTCTACTTTGTATCATCTTACTCCTTTCAATTACAACCAATGGAAGGAGGATATGGAGATTTAGCTCCATTCAAAAGGGCTCTATCGAGTCACAATGAACACAAAAACAGAGCCTAATGCTATTATGGAGGAGATAAAATACTGGAATGAGCTGGATGAAGCTTATGGTTTCTTATGTTTTTCTATTTCCAAAGATATTTTATTCCACATCACGGGATTGAAGACTCTGAAGGATATTTGGGATCAAATCACTTCCTTGTTTGATAAAAAAGATGATATATGGATCTATTAGCTAGAGAATGAGCTGATTTCCCTCAATCCGGGTAGCTACGAAACTAGGAATGATTTTTTCACAAAATTCAAGCACTTGGTGCTCCAGTTAAAGCAGTGCAAGGTTGAGAAGGATGATGATCAACTCATCCTAGCTATCCTCTCAAAACTTGGTTTGGATTATTCAGTATTTGTTTCCAAATTCCATATTGGGAAGCTAACAATCCCAAATTGTAAAATTCCTTCTCTTGATGCCTTCATCAAGTTCCTAACAAACGAGCATGACAAGCTTGTATAGATGGGGATCAGTAGATCCTCAAACGATCAAGCACTTTTTTCTTCAGGGCCAAAATATTTGAAGGGTAAAAGAAAGCAGAACAATCAAAAGGCTAAATTTGATGCTCCAAATCCTAAAGAAAAGAACCAGCCAGCAAGAAGAGTCTTCCAGCTCAAAGAAACACATGAAAAAAGGAAACCATAGCAAAGAGAAATTCAAGTGTTCTCATTGTGGGAAGGGATTCCACCCTGAACATGTCTACATGAAGAATAATATTGATGAGATGACTTCTCTCCTCGAGAGAAAAATATCAATCTTTCGGAGAGTGTTCGGGAGAGAGATAATCAATATTGGGATACCTGTCAAGAAAGAGGACATGCTCTCACGGAAGGCACCTCGAATCCCAAATCTCTCCTCATAGACTCTGGAGCTTCGAATCACATGATGGAAAGAAGAGAATATTTTTCATCCCTGGACACCGACATGGGAGATGATTCTCAAATCATTTCAAAAGGCAAAGGTACTCTAAAACTTGAACATGGAAGATTTTTTGATGTTCTTTATGTACCCTCCTTGGCCTCCAATATTTTGAGTGTATATCAAATGACTCATACCAGAGTTCCCAAGAGAGTTAATTTCATCCTGATTGATGTTGAAATCACTGATATTGCATCTAGGAAACTTGTTGCAAAAGTCATAGCAAACCATCATGCTAAGGCCTATGAGTTTTCCCAGTTTGTTGCATATGCAAAGCCCATCACTCTTTTGATTCATGGGAATGAGGTTAGTAGACTATGGCATGAGAGATTTGGTCATTTGAACTTTAAATAATTACATAAACTTCAGAAAAATTCCATGGTTGAAGGCCTCCCAACCATGAAAACATCCAGTGGAATTTGCAAAGGTTGTATTGTCAGCAAACACCCTAAGCACAAGTTTGATCAGGGAAAGGAAAGTCGTGCAAAGTGTATTTTGGGGTGGATTCATTCTGATATCAATGGAACAATTCCTACTAAATCCGTGAGTGGTTCATGGTATACTTACCTTCATTGATGATTTCTCCGAGTACACTTGGGTTTTTGTTCTAAATAAAAAATCTGAATTTTTGGAAAGATTCACCGAGTTCGAAGCACTGGTTGAGAATGCCTTTGGGAGGAAGATAAAATATCTCAGATATGATAATGGAGGGGAATATATCAGCTCTTAATTTATACAAATATGTGCTGACAACGGGATCCAAATCTAGCACTCCATTCCTTACACATCATAGTAAAATGGTGTTGCGGAATGGAAAAACCAGGCCATCAAAGAGATGACTACATGCATGCTGGAAGCCAAAGTTTTAGCTACTAATATATGGGCTGAGGCCATGAATGTTGCTGCACAAATTTATAATAGAGTACCTCACTCTTTTGTGAAAGGAAAGACTCATTTCAAATCCTATTTTGGCCACAAGTTGGATGTGTCAAATTCCAAGGTTTTTGGGTCCACTGAATGGGCTCAAATTCCACATGACAAGAGGAAAGATTGCAGACTCAAAGTATTGAATGTTTTTTCATTGGATATATAGAAGAATATAAGGTATTTAAACATCTGAATATCAGAAACAAATAGATATTCATTGAAAGAAGTGTCTATTTTGAAGAGCCTCTCCAAGAGGTAGAACTAGTTGAAGAAAATTCTGATGAAATTCCCTCCTATTCTGCAAATCATCTGGGTGATGAAAGTGAGAGTGAAGGATATGATTTTTAAGATATGATATCATTCAGAAGAATATATCAGGTTCAGAATCATATTTTTATATGTCAAATCATCTCCCAACTTGGTCCAAAAAGACAGTCTCTTCCACCGAGCAAAACATTATAAATCCTACTGATCCAAGACGAACCCAGTTTGATTTTCAAAGAGCAGGTATTTCTCTCTCTTGTCATGATTAATTTCTGTCTGAGACCTATTATTTAATGATTTTTTCATATCCTATGTCCTACTACCATGCTAGAAAAGATACGATGGCAAGCTGCTATGGATGAAGAGTTTAATTCTCTTCATGAAAATGCTACTTGGGAGATAGTTTCTCTTCCACCTCGGAGTAAATTAGTTGAATGCAAGTGGGTGTTTTAGAAAAAAGTTGTTGCTGATGTAACAACATGAAAGTAAAAATAAATTCTGGTTGCAAAAGGGTTCTCCCAAGTTAAAGGTGTGCACTATCATGAGACCTTTACACTGGTGGAAAAGATGGACTCCATCAGGCTAGTTTTGGCCATTGCCGCATCCAAGCGCTGGGAGGTGCATCACATGGATGTCAAGAGTTATTTTATTCATGGAGACCTGAATGAGGAAATATACATGAAGTATTCCAAGGTTTATACATCAGATCCTTCTTTGATATGTAAGTTGCAGAAGTCATTATATGGGTTGAAATAGGTCCCAAGATCATGGTATGCCAAGATGGATGCATTTCTTCTCTCACAAAACTTACAGCGATCAAAATATGATCCGAATGTATATTTTCAACAGTATGATGGTAAAATTATTATTATAGGATTATATGTTGATGAAATTTTGATAATAGGAAGCACACTTGCTTCGATTTCCTTCATAAAAACTACTCTTCATGATGCATTTGAGGTGAGTGATTTGGGGCTCCTGAAGCAATTTTTGGGGCTTGAAATCTCACAAGATTTTGATGGGATAATGGTAACTCAGTCAAAATATATTGCAGACTTGTTAATTAAGTTTAACATGTCTGATTGCAAGGCTATGACATTTCCTTTCCTCTCAGTGATCAGCCTTGAAGAGGGAAAATTCACTCCACCCATGGATTGTACTATTTACCTCCAACTGATCAAAAGCTTGCTATACTTGAAACATTCATAGCCTGATATTTGTTATGTCATGAATGCTATATCAAGATACATGCAGGAGCCTCATGAGCTTCACTGGAAGGTAGCCAAGAGGATCCTTCAATACATTTAGGGCACAAGATCCTACCGCATTCACTATGCTGGAGATTCTGAGCTAGATTTGGTTGGTTATTGTTACCAGCTAAGTTGTACTTAGTGGTTTTTTATCAAGTGAGCCTGGTGAACTGGACAAGGATAACTTGTTCGGACTTCAGGAGACCTTTGGAAGTACTTTTGGGAAGTGCTTGTTGTACTATATCACATGTCCATACCCCATGGGGGAATTGTAATAAATGTTCTAGCATGATAGTGTCTATAAAAGACTCGATATCTTAGACTTTATTTGTCAATTTGATCAGCCCAGGGTGTTTTTTCCCTTGGTTATTATTGGTTGTTGAATAAACGACTGATAATTTCTGAGTTTTTCACTCCATACCTCCAAAGTTGGGGTGGTCGGCTTGGCATTTAGTCCTATTGAGGTTATTAGAGTCTATGTGTCAATGTATAAACATTCTAGACATCATGGTCGAGTCATATGAACATGTCTAAGTCCCCCTAGGTTTTTTGAAATTTTGAAATTTTTAGTTTTTTCAGCGTTTTTTATTAAAATTTAATTTTTCCAAAACTTAGGCTATTTTTTAAGAGTTTAATTGGAAAAATTGATTTTGTAATAAAAGTGGTCCAAATAATTAATTTCAGTCATGTAGGTGCTCATTTTCAAGCTAAGAGCACCATGTAAACCCATGGACCCACTATTTCCTAGTTTTGAGTGATTTTCCATCACTGAAGTCAGAAAGCCCCAAAAAATCATTTATCGATTATTTTAATTAATAAAGTGATGATTAATGGAGCAAATCCAAAATCATAGATCAGTGGATTCTCAGTCGATTTGATTGAAATTAGTCATATCTGAACCAGAATGACTGGATATAACAAATCCTTGACTGAAGGAGGTGATCAAATCAGATCCATAGTTGATATTCAGTAGTCTTCATGGGGAATTGCGCCCTCTCTCTCTCGTCCACATGTGTGGACTCTCTTGGATGCTTTGTGGACTGATGTGTCAGATTATGGGTTGATGTGTCAGCTCAATCAGCCCCCCGGTTGACAAGTAGGCTTAGTTCAACTTCAGATCTGTATTGATTGACTCTCCATCAGCTGATTTGATCTATCTCCTTGGGATTTGTGCCCCCCTAGGCTGGATCTCCTATTTTTTGTATAAATCAAAGCATAAGCCTCCTCTTCCAAGCTAGTTAGAACTGGGATTGAGGTGCTTCTAATATTGTACTATTGTTATTGTTCATTTGAAATAAATAGAAGCTTTGGAGGCAAGACAATCTTATGCCATTGTATGTGTGGATGATCATTGCCATTTTTTACTGAGGTAACCCGTATCTATGTTCACAATTTGCTGATTGCTTGTGGATTCATTGCTAAGATTGATAATAAGCTTATTATAATCTTGATAGGAAAGGTGATTTTCAATAAGTTTATTGGCCATATCTTTCCTTTGATGCATGTTTAGAGATCTAGATTCAGCATGTTTTATAAGTTTATATACATGTTATTCTGAATCTTTGTGTATGTACTAATCGGATCTCACAAGTATTTCGGCTAGTTTTTTTATTCCAGCTGAGCTACAGGTTCCTAGATTGGAGAGGATGCTGATCTAGTTTGCTTCTTCACTCTCTCCAAAACTTTCCAAATGCATATTCCCTCGACATTTCACCTGAAAGCTCCACGGTGGATCTTCAAGGCTACCAACATTTCTCTCCTCCTCTTCCTCCTTCAAAATCAATTCTTTCACCTGGTTACTTTGTTCACAGCTTTGATATTGTTTAGATATATTATATTAAAGTAAATTTAACATAGATCTATCTTCTCAAAGCCCATAATATAGATCTTGCTCTTAAAAGGTTTCATAAGCATTCTAGATCTAGCTTTAGGGAAATCGTCCTTTTTGCATGGAATTTTAAAGAGAATTTGTAGCTTGCATGCATTAGATTTCTGTTTTATGTTATAAAAGATAAATCTAGCAATCAGTGTATGTCATATAGGATTCCTAAAAGGCAAGCCAAGATCCCAAGGAAATCTTTCTTTCCTTGGTTCCCTTTTTACCTTTTTTAACTAGTTTTAACTTAGCTTTTTTTTGGTTAAAAGTAAGCTGACCCAAAGGTACTTTCAGAGTGCTTTTGGGAATATTTCAATATAATAATCTTGCTGGTTTTTATCAGGTATAACAAAAAAGAGGGGGAGCTGTTGTTCGAAAGTGACTTTTGGGCCTTCTGAATCCCCTTAGGGGTCTCCCTTTTTTATTGAAATCTTTAATTTTTGCACTTGGTAAGCTCTTGGTTTGATTTTGTATAAGAATAAAGAGGAATTATATCAATTTTTTGATATTTTAACTTTTGGTAATAAAAATAATTCTGAATAGGCTCTTTCAAACCCATTCCCCATCCCCCCTGGGGGGATTTGCGTCCGTGTCATTTTTTGCTTTTCGTTCATCTTTTTTTAATATAGTGTAGTACTAATATATAGGGTAGTATAATTTGATTTAAAATAAATTCCATATTCCATTTCTATTGGTTTCAAAGTAACTTTAATACTTACCCCACGAGCCTCGTTTTGAGCCGAAAGGTGAAGAAAGGTTCGTGGTAGTGTAATTAGAAAATTGTGGTCTGCTTATATTTTTATGTTTCATTTGATATCATAATTTGTTTTAGTAACCATAATAAAATAAACCCCTCCTTGATTCCCTGATTGAGGTCCACTTGGACTGAAAGAGGTTCCTAGAGGGTTTTCTTTTTAACAAGAACATCCATCTCAAAATTTACTAAAATTGACAAGACTCCATTGTGTATGCTTTGCAATTGGTTGCAGTTCATCCAATCAGTCAAGATGTATCAAAATCATTTGAGTGACTAGTATAATTAGGATTCACTCTCCCAAATTGACAAACCATCAGGTAAAAATACAAAACCTAGATCAAACCATTATGGTGGCAAAATACCCAAAGGAAGAGGGAACTCCTTAAAAGTGACCTCGAGGCACCGATCTATGTCACGCCCTAACGGGTGCATTATGAACATTAGCCCTAGAGACTCCATTCATCCCACATATTCCCTACGGGTAGCCATGAAGGTTTAGTNACCCCCCTTGGCTTCATTAGGAGTTGAGCCTAAACGGAGGAGTCAAGAACAAGGTGACAGCCTTGACTTGAGACTTGCCCCCAAGGACACATCGAGTGGATTGAATATTTTTTCCATGTGACCCAAGTGTGTGAAAGGGGGAAACAATTATACAGATTCAAATTGGGCAAGGGATTCCATAGATCGGAATTCCACTTTTGGGTATGTATTTATGTTTGGTGGTGGCTCCATTTTCTGGTCTAGCAAAATGAAGGCATCCATTGCATTATCTTTAGCAGAGGCCGAGTACAGAGGAGTAGTGAATGATGGCATCCAATTTGTTTGGTTGCAAGACATTCTTTCAGAGTTTGAGATTGGTAGTGCTTTCTCCAAAGTCATATTTTGTGACAACCACAGTTCTATCAAGATCTCCACATATCCAGTTCAGCGGTAGAGGACCAAACATGTGGAGATACACATGCACTACATCAAGGAGTTAGTGCATGACACGACCATATTTTTGCAATAATTCCCTACAAATGAGCATATTGTAGATATCTTCACCAATAACTTTACTGAGAAAAATTTCACTTACCTCCATTCACTGTTAGGGGTGAGTTCATCAGGGTGATCAGTTACTTGTTTAGTGTTCAGCTTGAGGGGGGGGTTTCCCATTGGGTTTTCCCTCTTTCCTCACTTAGCATTTTATTTGAGCATTTTAGAGTTACTTTATTGTACAGGGTGACCTATGGCCTCATTTGTCAGGGCCCTAGCATTTTATGCATTTATTTTACACCTCCTAAGTATAGCTTAAGGGGGGGGGGGTTGGAGTCATTATCCAACCCACACACTTATTTGGTTAATTTTGGAATAATTAACCACTATCATAAGTATATTGAATTGAATTGGAATCATCATGACATCATCATGAGCACACCCACTCCCTCCTTCAATCAAGGAGGTTAACTAATCCTTCTCCCTCAAACAGGGAGGCTAACTAGGATTCCTCCTTCAATTAGAGAGAAATTTTGGGGTGATCTGAGTACCATAAGTGCGCCAAATAGTTAATTGAATGTTGTTTCAACTAAAAATTGGTTAAGCTGAGTTGTAAAGGAGCCTCCCTCATGTCATTGTCTATTTTGGGCTTATTTGGGTGAACTAGAGTGAGTTAATGCACCTCCAACAATTTTTTATTATTATCAGTTCAGTTTAGTTAATCGGAACTAAATGGAGTTAGTGGTGTGCTACCACCTAATGATTGACATGTAGTGATGTTTACTTGAGTTGCATTCAATTAGAATCAGTCATTTATTGCACTTAGATTCCGTTAGGACTCAGTTAGAGTCAATCATGGCTATATTAGTGGTTAACTGGTATGTTTAGTGTGGCTAACAAACCATTAGGCTACACCCATCCATTTAATTCGAATGACCTCTAGTGAATTCAAATTCTCTTCATTCATGCAATTTTGCATGACATTGTATTATTGATTTTCATTCTATTATTGATTATACAAAATTGCAACCTCCTATTGCAGTACCATTATGTCATTTCATGCCTAAATAGTCTTGAATCTCTTCTAAGTCTGTGCTTTGTCTCAAGATTGTTGTGATAGAATTTAATGTTGTGGTGTTGGTGTCCATTGTAATCTCATTAGTTTTTCAGTGATAGATATCTCCAACACTTTGTTCAGGATGTCATGTAGCGCATTATGGATGAATGGATTTTATTCCATAAAATTGAAAGTATTGTTGAAGTTAGTAGTCAATTCTTCCCGTTGTAGTTTATCCTCATAGTTTTGTGGATGAATACCATCATCGTGGTGTTTCATCTAAAGTATGGATAAGTGCATGGGCTCATTCCTTCTTTTCCTTTAGTTTCCATGTTGTTTGACATGTTGCCAAAAGGTTTCTTATAATTTTTCTTCCATCGCAGTTATTTCCTTGGTAGTATTCATATTTCCCAAATCGAGCATCCATCAGTTGTCCACATATTTTATAGTTTCCTATCGATGTTTTGTGCATATCCCACTTATTGAGATAGATCTGTCGATAGGGGTTCACTCTCTGTCTACACCCTTAACCCAACGATCTCCCTAAGCATCGACCCAAACATGTTTTACCCTTTACAACAACACCTATGGAGAAGATTATTTCTCACCTAAGATGTTCAAGGGAGGACTATTGAAACCACATTTCCATAGGAACAAGGAGGATTTGTGCATCCACTCTTAAACTATCCCAACATTACTTCATAGATTCAAGCATTGGTTCATTATAGTAGATTCGTACTAACATTTATCAGATCACATAAACCATTTAGATTGCAGAAATATAAAAGAGATTGATCATCATAACATTATCTAAAACATAAAATCACCGCATCATTCATAAAGAAGCATCATATTGTAGTATTTATCCATTCACATCATATTGCAGAAAGTAGGAAAACATGAACATGCAAAAGACATAGTGTTTCCATCAAATCATGTCATATTATTTCCACATCTAATCGCAGGTTCTCAAAACAACATAGATAACATTATTATGCTATTGCATCCACTTGAAGATGATATATCATCTATATTCAACATTACAATCCTAGATCTATTTATAGGCTTGCGCCTTTTACAATATGGTCCACTTAATTCAACTTCCTAACTACTTGGACCAAAACCTACAAAATATGACCAAATTTCCTTGCAAGCCATCTTCCACCTTGCGCTTCATCCTCAATGCTGCACAACTAATTATCCTCACAAATTCTAGGGAACAGGTCCCCAACACAATCTTGTGGCTCGCCCTCGATCCACATCAGCTGCAAGTAGTGTACTTTATTGTCTTTATTTTGAAATCCTTTTATAGCTGCTTTACTTCTTCCATTTGAACCTTCACTATGTCGCTGATGTCTATGAAATCTGCAACATCCTGCTGAGATGGATGATCCACAGTATTAGTAATGACTTCCTTATGAATTTCCTGCACTGCCTGAAGTGCATTCACTTCCTTTAGCACTAGTTTCTCATCGATATCCTAGAATTCTTCCAGCTGCATTGTTCTACGCTATTGTCATTCCGTTTCCTCAATGATTTGCTATTGCATAGCCTTTAACTATGTCGCTTTAGACACCTACACTACCAGATTCATTTCTTAGAGTGACTTCCTTAGTGCATCCAACCAACCTTCATCTTCCTACAGTTATGTGTTTAGCTGCTCCAACTTCTCTTCATCAACCACGCTTCCCCAAAATTGCATGGTTGCATCTGTAATTTCCTTAGCTTCTTTTTCCCTATCTTCAATCCACGTCACTGCATATTTGATGGTGCCTTTTTAGGAATCAACTACCTATAGATGCATATAGGGGTTCAATAGTACCTATATATCCATCATGTCTCTCTTGAATCCTGTGATGATCTGGCCTAACTTTTGCGATTTAGCTGATGCATCTAGGTCTTCCTCTATTACTGGGACTTCTTGATAAGAATCAAAATATGCTTTCTCCAACTTGTCCTTATCGTCCCAAATTTGCTCATTTTCAACAATGATACTATTCTTTGCCTTCTTCAAATATCAAATCTCTGTTGGTGTTGCTTCTTCCCGTTCCCACGGATTCAAAAGGTGATCGCCAATGATATGTTCTTGGTCAACCAACTCTTGACTCACAACCCTCTACAATTGTACCAATGTCTAAGTTGATAGTTCATTGAAATCCAATGAGAGCTCCTAAAACTATTGTAGTGAGGCATTGAAATCTTTAGTGTTATTCTCAATTACGTGCGGTGAAAGCTATACAATCTAGAACCATTTCCCTCTTCTTATCTCTCCTTCCTTCTGCAAAATATTTGCTTTGGACACCCTTCTCAAAATTGCATCAACTAAAGAACGCAGTCGAGTGTTTACCTCTTCAAAGCCTTCAACAGGTTGTTTCTTCAACTGCACTTCACTCGCAGTTGTCGTCGATGTGATAGTCACAACAATGCAGTCCACCTATGCATCTTTCATTAGGGCTGTGCCGCTACCCTCACCCTACTCCTATTGCTTCTTTGTTCTGGATTCCTCAAACCTCCCATTTATTTCTAAATCCATTGGGGTTCTTGCCGATGCTTCATCATAATCTTTCTCACTTTATTGGTCGGGCAAAGTATCCACTGGAGCATCAGCTGGTGGAACTGTCATGATGTCCGACACTTCATCCTCACTGACTGGTTCTCGCCACTCTGCATGCTAGTCATCCATGATGGAATCCATCTCTACATAATTAAGACTATAGTATGTGGATAACCACTATTTGTTTGGCTCCCTTCGTGCCTCCACGTGAATTGCATGTGGCCCCATTGCAAACTGGACAATCCATCGATATTTTACTATCGCTTCTTCTGATAAGTGCGGGATCTTCATGGCTACAGCCTACAACACCTCCCAATACAACCAAAACTATAATGAGCATTCCTTTAAATGTTCAACTTCTTTAACAGGTTCTTATACTGCGCCCCTATGCATACTTTAGAGACCTCAACATCCATGCCCTAGTATTACTCGGGCTACATCCAAGTGACTAGCACTATCAAAATGATCAAACAGCTATAAATGAATGGTCACTTTCCTTCCTGTACTATTATTTCATCTTTTGTTAACTGATTAAGCAGAAACAATGACCAATTCATCGGTACACCCTAGATATAGTGCTCCGCACACACGATGACCCCAGAAGTACACTGATTGGGTCAGTTCTTCCTTACCACCTTCATGGCTAGAATTTTTTCTGCAATGTGCACAACTTGGTCATTAATCATATCCACCACATATTCTCATTTGTCGGGCTGCATCCAAAACTTAGTATTCAGCTTTGCAGCCAGTCTTTTATCATTATCCTTTTCGCAAAATTACTATGACAGATTGGGCCCCTGCATGGGAAACCCTGTGACTGGAAAAATAAATTCTTGAGTGACTTGAAACAACCGATCTAGCCACAAATAGCCCTTATGAAAAAATGGCAACAATATTTTTGCACATGCATTGGATTTCACCAACCTTCCAAAATGCAGCATATTGATGAGGCCTAAAATCCCCAACCTTTCCAATCCTCGTGCCCATTCATGTGGAGTGTGCACTATTGGGCCGTTTTTTACCCCTATATTTGGTACGAATGGATATGTTCTGATCTTAGTCGATGCCAATAGATATTGATCATCATAATTCATCTTCAGTATGTAGGGAATGGTGTCAACGATGCATTCCATCCCTTGCGGTATTGTCGATGTCTTGACTGGATACCTCTGTTTCTTCGTCAAGTTACACGGCTTGGAACTAGGTGTACATGGAGGAACATATCTAAAGGTCTCCGCAGTGGACACCTTAGTCCTATCCGTAGAGTCCTCAACTTGTGATGTTGATGGTCGCTCCTATTCTACAACTTCATCCTCTTCCCGCACAGAAGTTCTCTTTGTCTACTTTTTTGGTACAGGGGACTTGGGTTGATGATCCCCCCTCTTCTTCTTCAAGATTGACAATGATCCCACCGACATGCTGATTTTTCCCTGCTCAATAGTCATGCCAATAATTGGTGAGTCTCTCTCATTGGAAATCTCTACCGGTATTGGCTCACTTGACATTCCTCATAATTTCCCATCAAATTCTCAACATTGCACCTCAAGCTTACTCTACTTTGCAACCCAACTCCTCAACTCAAATTTCACAACTCTGCAACAAATTAAGAAAATCAATCTACACAATGGTGATTTCAAACTGTGGACTACCATTTATAGCATGGAGTCGCCCATATGAATGATCCCTGAATCATTCTAACCAAATCCTCCATTTAATACCCGAATCCACTGTCGATTCTCTTGATATAATGGTTATATCCGTCATTAATTCACATCTCATCCAAGAGCATCACCGAATAATTGGTTTAACTACTACATTTACTACCAATTTGACTCTATTACATCCCTATGAATTTCACAACATGGTTCCCTAATTTTGACCTTGACACCTCTACCTGCACAACCACTTGCTCCTAGTGTGCCATCCTCGTAATTACCATCTCATGCAAAAACACATATTTTATTTTATGTTTTCCCTCTTGCACAATGCCTCAAGCATCACGTAGCACCAAGGCCATCCTCTAGGGATTCATCCAGCTACCGTTCACTAACTTAGGCAACATCTCCATCTAGCTATTGCAGTTGTACTACACCTCCCTCAATAATGAAAATGATAATATAAGGACCCATCCAATGCATTTGCAACTTACCTACATGTTTGGAAAACTTACTGTCATATAGCAACACCAGTTCTCCTTGCTGAAAACGTGTGTTCTTGATATGTTGATCATGCCAAGATTTATATCGATCCTTCTCAACGCGTTGGTGAAATACTGCAACAAAGCAATCTTCTTCTAGCTGCATCAACTGAGCTAGATGTTCTTCCAATGATGCTTCATCGTTAATTCCTCTCATTTCTGCAATGTGAAAACTCAAAACAATGTCCTCCATTGGCAAGAATTCCTCCTTCCCATGCACCAACTTGAATGGTGTCTACCCCATCAAACTTTTGCAGGTAGTGCGATAAGCCCATAATACTGTCGGAATCTTCAAATCCTAGTCATCGCGGTTTGTGTTGCAAATCTTTGTGACCGCATGATCCAACACCTTATTGAATGCTTCAACTATCCCATTATCTTGTGGATGATAAGGGGTACTCTTCTTGTGCTATGTCTAAAACTCCTCTGTCACTGCACTGATGGTGCGATTGACGAAGTAACTCCCCTGATCGCTCATTAATATATTTGGACAATCAAATCGAGTGACAAAATTGTCAAACATGAACCTTGTTTCCATTGCAGTGGTGCAATCTACAACTAATGAGGCCTCTGCCCTTCTCATTAGATAGTCCATCGTTGTAATGATATATCGTGCATTGATTCTCTTTCCTAGCAGGTTTATTGGTCCCACAAAATCCACTACCCATTTATCAACTAGCTACAACTTCACCTAAGGTACTAGTGTCATCTCATCCCTCTGTGAAGGATTCCCAGTCCTTTGACAAACATCGCAAGTCCTTGCATAGTCTGTCACATCCCCTTTGAGAGTTGGACATCAAATCCCTACATGGAGTAACTTCCTAGAAATAGAATGACCTACGTAGTGTCCAATTGCAACTCCCCCATGTGCTGCAACCAAGACCCTTTCCTGTTCATGCAGTAGGAAACATTGACATAGTATCTCATCGGGTTCCATATTATAGATTTCTCTGACAATCGAATGGACATCAGTGATTCGAACAACCAAAGTCTTCTTTTGATTTGTAGTGAGCAATTCTGTTGTTGTTCCCATCACCAAAAACTAATTTATTTTCTCATAGTAGTCGTCAACCATTCCAACCCTAAATAGTTGTGCATCAGGTAACCCATCTTCATTGTTCATCGATTCTTCACCTGTCTCAATATGTGACAAATGGTCAGCTCCTGCATTCAAGCGACCTGAATTCACAATTATCTCAAAATCAAACTCTTGGAAGTGGAGTAGCCAATGACATATCCTCCGTCCCGGCATAGGCTTATTGACCAGGTATTTCAATGTAGAATAATAGGTGAACATCTTGAAATGATCTCCCAATAGATAGCATCTAAACTTATGTAATGTGTAGACCATTCCCAATCCCTATCTCTCTATTGTGGTATAATTCTTCTCCGCAGATGACAACTTTTGACTGGAAAAGTCAATTGGGTGATCAATATCCCCTTTTCCAGGTTGTGCCAACACCACCCCCAGCGTAATTGGTGATGAATCATGATGAAAGTGGAACTCCTTCATCCAATCTAGAAAAACTAAGATTGTTTTTCTAGCCATCTTCGTCTTTAAGGTGTCAAAACTTCCTTGGCCGCGGTGACTCCATTCAAAATATGCATCCTTTTTCATCATCTTCTCGATTGGTGTTGTTATCATGGCATATCAGATAATGAACTTGTAATAGTATCTTGTATGGCCAAATTTCACTCTAAGTTTCTTCACATTCATGGGTGGTGGAAAGTTAAGAAACAACAAAATCTTGGCTGGATTGATGAGCAACCCTTCCTTGCAGACAATGTACTGAGTAGCATCCCGAAAGGAGCTCAAAATATGCACTTATTCGAATTTAGCACAATCTAATTTTCTCGACACCGTTCCAACATCAGTCACATATTTTCTAGGTGTTCCTTTACCAACCCATACACCGTCTAATCATCCATGTATACCGCCAAGAAATTCTATATAAAATCCTTGAACGCAGCACCTACAATCCTGGAAAATATTGCAGGCGCATTCTTCAGTCCAAATGGCATCACCGTATACTAGAAGCATCCCCATTTAGAAACAAATGTTGTCTTATGCCAATCCTATTTTGCAATCTTAATATGATGATAACCAAAAAATCCATCCATGAATGAAGTGATCTCTTGACTCCCCACTTCTTCCAGTACTTCATCAGTAAATGGTGTTGGAAACGGATCATGTCGGCATGCATCGTTCAAATTTCTGAGGTCAACACAAATTCTAACCTGTCTTCTTATGTTGCACCACCATAGGACTGATCCACTATGATTCCTCAACTAGTTCTATTATTTCAGCATCCAGCATTCTATTGAGCTTATCCTTTACCCTCTCCTTATATCGCTAATTCAAGTGATACGACCCCTTCATAGGCTTCACATCTGTCTTCAGTGGTATTTTTATTTCTCCCAAATCTCCTAGTATCCCCTTCATTTTAGAAAAAATCATTGGAAACAATTCTAAAAACTCATGCAACAGATCTGTGATCTTTGCCATGGTTTCTTCATCACAATAGTCTCCAATATTCACGAATTTTAGTTCCTCCTATGTTCCAATGTTGACTTTACATATCTTCAATGATTGATTAACTTTATCCGTTGATATCTATGGTTTTGCGATACCCTTACTTCTTTTGGATTCTCGAATATTGATGTTTTGCAGGTCATCTTCATCCCCAGGCCCTCGTGTCACATTGTAGCACTCCATCATTGAATGTGTTATTGGTGCTTCATTTGGGTCCATAGGATATGTGGCTAGAACTACCTTCAAAACAACATCGCGGATATGTTGTAGGGCACTATGAATTACTGGATCAACATTCGTAAAGCTGAAATTTTGATTGAAACAAACTGACAACTCTTCCCATGTTGTAATCTCTCTGTGAAGTTTAGCTGATATATAACATTATCACGGATTTTCATCCAATGTGTGTACAAAATCATGTACCCACTCATTATTTGGTCATGATACCCACATGGTTTGACATGTAATAAAATGATCATTAGGATCATTAGGATCATTACGCCCATCATACTTCTCATCCTAGTACTCTTTTGTTGCATGAAAGCAAACCTCCATCAACCTGTGACATAACGACCATCCATTGATTGAATTCTTATGGGTCTCCCACCACCATGATGGAGTATCACCAATGCTTCATCTAACGCAAACAAACTTTGTGGTTATGACACCCTATCTTCAAAATTAACCAGAAATTCTGGTAAATTAAGAAGTCCCTCATAGGTTGGCAACTCAACAATATTTGTTGTGACTCTTCGTAGTGACTTAGTAATCATACCACACTTTCGAATTGATATCTCATGCATTAAATTCTTCCAATTTTCCAAGGCATCATCTGAATCTAATGATGTGAAGCTAGAGCTTTGCCAGCCCATCTCTATGTCAGTTGTACGATGGATGTAGTCTTCTGAGATGTTGTACGCCTAGTCCCATCCTCTATGAATTCTTCCTTAATTGGTTCAACATACCTTATTTCTTCATTTGGATCCATCAGGGCTATGAATCTAATATTGGGGTTCTCAAAGGTAATCACATGCTTCTTGAAATTAATCACCGTCAAGTTGTCATTAGCCCATCCAATCCCTAGTAGTGTGGGATATGATATTCCACCATTGACAATATCAATAACATCAAACTCCACATAAGTCTTCATTCCTTTCAACTTCCACTGCTAGATGTCGTATGCACCCATGTAACACTGCGGTTTTGACCCCGTTTGCATTTAAATAAATGATGTAAATAATCATGGCGTGGAGCTAGGGAAAAGACCCACCATCGATTTAGTATTTATGTTTCAGCAATTAAGGTGTGGTAGATGGTATTTTATTTTTATTATGATAGTTGAACATTAACAACTGAACATCATGTTAAATTGCAATTTTTAATTAAAAAACCATAGCCGGCTATGTCAACGCAACTAAATGAGATGGGGGAATGATTTTTTCTAAGGATGAGGGAGTGGGGAAATTTGAATTGGGAAGAGCCCCACTTTGGGAAAAACATTTTTTGAATTTCTTGGGCAAGAAAACACCAAAAACGACCACCTTTCCCTCATGCAGCAGTGTTTCTCCTTCCCTCGCGATTTGGATTGAATAAAAATGTTTTGGAAACCCAATTCTGCATTCATGTAGCAGCAAGCAAGAAAAAATGATTTTGACTCTGAAATTTTCTCAAATTTCTCCTATCCGGTGATATGAATCCTTCACGTTTCTGGTTTTGTGTTATGATTTTTCCCCTGTTTGGCAATTTTGTTCTATCTCACATTTTCTCCTGTCTGCTATTTGTTTTCTTGAATACGATTGCCCTGAATCCGATTTGGTGTCTTTGTTTTGAAATACCGGCAATATGTTCGTTTTGGTATTTTTGCAGCACTCGGTCTGGCACCGGCAATGTTTATAAATTTGTAAATTTCTATGTGTGTATGTAATCCCTGGCATCTTATATGTTTTGATAAAGCCCAGGACAGAGATCCCTATGTGTGCATCCACGTTTGGCATTTGAATTGATTGAAGGAATGAAAATAGAGTCTAGACTTGCTTGATAAACATAGTGTGTGAAAGAACCTCATAGACCAATGTAGAAGGATGGTTTTTTTCTTTGCATGCCCTGAATAGCACTGGAAGGGAAGGCATGGCCTGAGGGACTGTGTAGCAGAGAAGGGAATGGTTCCTTGTTTTGGGTGTGTAATTGTTTAGAAATTAGGCTAGATCCAGTGTGGGTGTTCATAGCTCTGGAGTTGAGCTCACTAGCTTAGTAGTCAGTCTTTCCACCTCCTTGATAGCCTGATAAACCCAACTGGAAGGATGGCTTGGATGCAGGGATAATTTTAGGGGCAAATTTTAGCCTAGTGGACTATTTTTCCATGTTTTTCTCCCAAAAAGATTCGCCATTTTGCATTCTTTGAAACCTTGCTTCGCCCAATTTTGATGGGGTAAAAAAAATTTCAGCCTAAAAATTGCCAAATTATTATATAAACGATATAAAATCCTTGGAAATTAAAATATTTTTTGAAAAATATTGCCAATCATTTTATCGTTGGTGTTTTAAGAATTGGTAATATTCACCAACATTTATACACTTTTAAATAAGTATGGTTCCTTCAAATCATCCCTACTTGGCTGGTGGCCTGATAAACCCATTTGTTGGCTTGGTTGTGTCTCATGTGAATTTGGCTAAGTGTAAACCACTACCTTTGTAAGTATGATAAACCTAATTGTGCTAGCTTGACTGAATTTTAATTGTATCCTTGGCTATGGGTGAATTCTGCTAGTGTTCCTTATTCCTTTTGGAAGATCATTCCTAGCTCTGGGGTGGCAGTGTTGATGAGATATTAAAGAGCACACTGGCCTATGGTTGGGTGGAACATTGTAATGACATAGCTAGTTGCGAGATGAGCTTCTTTCAAAGATAAGTATTCTTGTGTATTTTATTTTTGCAACTGTATTGTTATGAATTTATATGAACATGTTAAATGCTTGAATGAATCATTTTTCTTTTGTTGTATGGTGATAATGTATGCATCTGTGTGTCTTTAATTTCATGCATTTTCATATTATGTTCATGGGGCTTATATTTTCCTGGGCTGTTAGATGTTAGTGGTGTCCTCTCCGCTGAGTAAGGGTTGGGGATGTGACAACCCAATCAGTGTCACTCATTCATAGTTAGCAAGACACAACTGCACATGGGACCAAACTAGCTGTGGGATACCCATTTTTTTCCATGTCTGCTTTGTCAAAATGTTAACATTCGAGCCTATATCCAGAATGATTGAATCTACCTCATAATCCCCAATCTAAATATTGATTCTCATCTCTTTCCCTGTTTTCTTCTTGTGCAGGGATTTCACAACGAAATCCCTCCTCCCCATTGTAACACCCCAATTTTTACCCCATTTGCATTTAAATATTATGATGTAAATAATCATGGTGTGGAGTTAGGAAAAAGCCCCACCATTCATTTAGTGTTTACGTTTCAGCAATTAAGGTTGAGCCGATGGTATTTTATGCTAGCTAAACATTAAAAAGCTGGACATCATGTTAAATTCATAATTTTAATTAAAAACCCACATTCGGCTATGTCAATGCAACTAAAAGAGATGGGGGCATGATTTTTCCTAAGGACAAGGGAGTGGGGGATTGGAAGACAGGGAAGAAATTCAAAATGGGAAAATCACTATTTCTGGGAAAAATGTTTTTAAATTTTCTTGTGAAAGAAAACATTAAAAACAACCACCTTTCCTTCATGAGACAACTTTTCACCTTCCGTAATGATTTTGGAATGGAAAAACATTCTAGGAAAACCAACTCTACATTCACACAGCAAGCAAGCAAAAATGATTATGAGTCTGAACCTTTCACAAATTTCTCTTGTCTGGGGATCCGAATCCTTCACGTTTTTGGTTTTCCTCTATGGATTGTTCTCTCTCACGTTTTCTCTTGTCTACTAGTTGTTTTCCTGAACACAATTTCCCTAAATCTAATTTTGTGCCTTTGTTTTGAAATACCAGCAATGTTTTCGTTTTGTTATTTTGTAGCAATCCGTATGGCATCGATAATGTTCAAAAATTCATAAATTTATGTGTGTGTATGTAATCCTTGGCGTCTTCTATGTTTTGATAAATCCTAGGGCTGAGATCACTGTGTGTGCATCCACGTTTGGAATTTGAATTGATTGAAGGAATTGAAATAGAGTCTAGACTTGCTTGATAAACCTAGTGTGTTAAAGAACCTCACAGACCAATCTAGAAGGCTGGTTTTCTTATATGGATGCCCTGAATAGCACTGGAAGGGAAGGCATGGCCTGAGGGACTGTGTAGCAGAGAAGAGAATGCTTCCTTGTGTTAGGTGTGTAATTGTTTAGAAATCAAGCTAGATCTACTGTGGGTGTTCATAGCTCTGGGGTTGAGCTCACTAGCTTAGCAGTCAGTCTTTCCACCTCTTTGGCATCTTGATAAACCCAAATGAAAGGATGGCTTGGCTAGTAGCCTAATAAACCCATATGTTGTCTTGGTTGTGTCTCATATGAATTTGGCTAAGTGTAAACCACTACCAGTGTAAGTCTGATAAAGCCAACTATGTTGGCTTGACTGATTTTTATTGTATCTTTGGCTATGGAGAAAGTATGCTAGTGTTCCTTATTCCTTGGAAAAAATCATGCCCAGCTCAGGGGTGGCAGTTTTGTTGAGGGATTAAAGAGCACACTGGCCTATGGTTGGGTGAAACATTGCAGCGCATAGCTGGTTGCGGGACAAGCTTCTCCGAAGATAAGTATTCTTGTTTATTTAAGTTCTGCAACTATATTTGCTTATGAATTATTATGAAATTATCATGAATATGTTAAATACATGAATGTGTTGAATGAATGATCTGCTTCTGATGTATATATCATGTACATTTTATTATGCATTTGTGTATTTATATGCTTTAAGTCTAATGCATTTTTATATATGTATTATGTTCATGGGGGCTTAGATTACCCAGATTGATAGATGTTATAGTGTCCTCTATTCTGAGTAACGGTTGGGGACGTGACACCCCTCTTTGGTCAATGCAACAGACTCATGATCTTAGTGAGCGCATCGAGATATTTTTCTAGTGACAAACAACTTTCAAAGAAATTATGCAAGGTACCATGATGTCATGATGGTCCTGCTACCAAAGTTGAATAAAAAATAGGTGGCATTTCATAAACATGAAACTTACTCAAATATATTCTTATCACATCTTTTGATTCAAAGTATGTGTCCCTCTCAATGTCGACATCAAAATGCACCTTCTTCTTTCCAGCCAATCAAACTTGTGGAATCAGACCATTATCTCCTATTGTCCCACCTCCATGAGTAATGACAGCAACATCAACAGACTGAACTCTGGGTTCTACTGAGATCTTCATAACTATTGGTCCTTGATTCTGGTTTGGTGGTGGATTCATTGGCTAGTTCACATTCTAATTTGCATTCTGGTTCTTATTCTAATTCTGGTTCTCCAGTTGTGGAACGTTCCTTTCTTACCACTTCACGATCAGTTGTGGGAAGTATTCAACTATGTGATCTATAGTTATACAATAAGTACATTTTTCTTATAGGTTCAGGAAATCTCCTTGATAATGTTTGAGTACTCCATAATTGTAATATTGTACAGGTTTGTGACCTCGTCCTCCTCCTCGACCAAAACCTCTACCTCGTCCTTCACAGAATCTTTCGTGAAACCCTCCCTACTGCTGATACTGTGGTTTATTAAACTATTGTTGCTGTGTGGGATTCAACTGCAATTACACATATTGTGGTTGTGTATACTGTGCTTGAGTATATTGTGGCTACTACAGAGCATACTGCATCTGGTTGTACTGTAGTGGCAGAGTAAAGTGCGGTTGTGGTACAAACTATGGTTGTACCACCTAGGGTGGTTGTTGCGGTAGCGGTCTCTCCTCTGATCGATGGTGTTCTACCTTCACATAATGTTCATCCATATTCCTTTCTTGGAGAAAATCATATGCTCAATAGTCTTTGTCTCCATGCCCAATAGATCGAAAAATGTGCAATACAAGTTCGTTGGCTTTAATACCTTATTCTAAATGACTGCGCAATCTTTGTGTCAATGTCCATGAACTTGGAAGACCCGACACCATGGCATGCCATCGTGACTTATTGGATTTGGAGTGTTAGCACTGGGATTGAACCAAAGGTTGGCGAAAGGCTTGTTCACATGTAACAACAGAACCGCTTTAGACTGTGCTTCTGGCCCAACACAGTCACCGAGGGATCTCTCATTTACTTACCAAATTTTCTTACACAAGATATTCAATCGAGAATGGTCAGGAGGTTAGATTCCTGAATGGGACAGGTATGTTGTTATAAGGTGTAGGTGGGATGATTAGATAGGAGAACCATTAGGGAATGGAGTCAACAATCTTGGTATGGAACTGTAACATCCCCAACCCTCCGACCGGTGAAGGGGATGGTACCAAACTATTAAGGAAACTAGCCCCATGAAGTTTTACATACATATAGAATATGAAGTAAATGCTTCAACATCCAAAGCACTACGATGCATAATCATACATATATTCAATGGAAGAAAAAAAACAATCATTCATATACATGTTCATCATAATTGATTAACAGTAAACATAACTGCAGAAGTAAAATAGAGAAGGATACTTATCTCATAAAGAACTTGTCCCGCAACCAGCTACGTCGCTACAACATTCCTCCCAACCATAGGCTAGAGTGATCATCAATATCTCAGCAACACTGCCACCCCCGAGCTGGGCATGATTCCCCAAGGAATAAGGGACTAAGCAGGCTTACACATAGCCAAGGTACACAAATCAACCAAGCCCACACAGTAGGGTTTATCAGGCTATTGAGGATTTGGGAGAAGCTAAATGCTAAGCTGGTTAGCTCATGGAAGAGATAAGGATTCCCACACCAGAGCTAGCATGACCTCTAAGACACCCACACACACCCAACACTAGGGAATCAGTCCCTTCTCTACTACACAGTCCCTCAGGCCCTAACCCCCCCTTTAACTTGTGCTCTTCAGGGGTCGTGGAGAAGAAAGCCAGCCATCTAACTCTGTCTGTTTATCTCCCAAACACCAAGTTTCTCAAGCATACCTAGATTTCAAGCCCACTCCACAAAGTCCAAAGACCAACCACTGCATGCATGCAGCAAGACCAGCATTACATCTTTGATAGGGGAAAACAATCCCTGAGTTGTTCTTGGCCCTATTGTGGCCAAAACAACTCAATGGTAACCTATAGTAGCTCCCAAGCATGAGGGAAAATGCCACCAACACAATGTAGGTACTCACAACAACCCAATTGATCTAGGGAGGAAAACAACCATGATTCAACGATGAAGTAACCCAACATCACACAGTTTGGCCATGGGGAAAGGGAAAATGATCCCCTGCATAAACGGGAGGAAGAACATCTCACATGATAGAAATCAGAGAGAAAAGGGAGAACAAACCCCAAATCAATGGATCATGGATCCTTTTAACTCAGTTTGGCATGAGGAAAATGAACGGCCGACGATGGGAAGAGTGGACAAAACAAAAAATGGTTGGTATACCAAGTAGCACATGAGAAAACCACTCCTAGCTCGTGCGTGTGACTGAACCAACTGATGGAGAGTGCATGGGGGCAGTCTGCCACCCACCACTACCCAGCATTAACTGCCCAACTAACATAGGAGCTTAAGTGGCTAACACATAAATTTTTCCCAATGGATCCCATGGGTTAGACAATCCCTCCCTTAACCTTAGGAAATCATGCCCTTTTCGTTTAACATTGCATCGTCGTAGCTGGTTGTAGGTTTTTTATTAATTTTGCATGTTTAAATGATGCCATAACTATAATGTGCTGGATGGCACAATATACCATTGGCAATGATCTCAATTACCGAAACATAATACAACCAAATCAATGGTGGGGCTTTTGTCTTTATCTCCTCACCATGATTAATTACAATATATACATCATGTACCTTTAATGCAAATGGGGTCAAAACTGGGGTGTTACAATCCCCTCCCCCTTGGAATAACACCGTCCTTGGTGTTCCAATACATAGGAATACATATCAAAAATTTTGAAATTTTGCAAACCTATCCCATGTTCAATTATTTACTTAAAATTTTAGGACTAAGCCCCTTGGCTTCCACGAGCTTCTCTCCAAGCTTTTCTTGGGTCTTGGAAATTGTTTGAAGGAGACTTCCAGCCAAGTCCAATAGCCTTTGGTTTGCTGCCATGATCAATGTGCATTACAGGATTTCACCTTTTTTCACTTGTGAAATGCATCATTGAAATTTTGTTAGACCAATCATAATATAGGCATTAAAATCAGTAAATTAATTGCCCAATTGGCATGACACTCCAAG